>OVBB01000199.1:0-36257 GCA_900406415.1 Isatis lusitanica
ATACTACAGCAAAAAAGTTACAGCTAAAGACGAACCAATCATCCACATTATGAATTACGTAGATAAACCTACTTCCCCCTTGTCCCCACCATTTTTATAATTGATCATGTATTATGGATTATATAATTCGCAAATTGCACGACTTTCATGTACCATAAATATTGTAAGAATTTAATCACGAAGTTTTTACCACATTATGCCAATAAGGTGTATGAACCTTTCAAGTTGCGACAATGAATGACATAAGCGCATGAAAATTTTCGGCATTGTTATTAACAAATTTATCTTGAAAGTTTCGGATATTCGGATCAACTTATGGTGCTATTAATTTCAATGTAGTCTTCTGATCCAATATTTTAGTTTTATTCTTGCGATTATTAGAATAAACAATTATTAACGTAATAGTTTCATTATTGTTGGGGTGGTCTAGCTGACTAGGTATAAGCGATTCAACCCCCGAATATTTTAAAGTATTGTTTATATATATAAATTTACGAAAACAATGTTTCTCTTTTTTTTTTTTTGATAAAATTTGAATATATTACCCAAATGAACAATGTTTCTCTTTGGATCTTTTGAACACGATGGCTACAACGTGAATATAGACAAAAGTGGACACTAAAGTGAAATGAATGAGGAGGGAATATAGCACGTTTTATATAATATTTTAGTAATATATGTGTTATGATTAAATACTAAACTGGAAATTTGTGGTGAAATCGAATGTTATTCTGCAAGTGTGTAATATAATAATCAGGTAAATATAAATTTACCAGAGCATCGAATCAATATTACGGTAAGCTTCTCCTCCACTTTCTCCACTTCTTTGTCTTTGAAACAAATGAACTTACATATTATTATTATAAGAAAAACTGTTTATTAAACTAATTTATACACAGTTTCATAGCTATAGTTTTAGAGCTATATATCAGTCACATCTTCAGAAATCTAGAATTTGTAGCTAATATATAGCCGTTTATATAACCATGATTATATATTGTGATTCTGTAGAAAGAGAACCAAAGTTAACAACAAATCATACTTTATGATTATTCGTAGAAAGAGAACCACTATTTACCACAATCCATTTTATTGAAATAAATTGTACATTAGTCGTAAAAATAATCGTATAAAATATAGATACAAGAATTATTTGTATCTTTGGCCACGAATTGTGATTATATATGTTTAACTTTGTTTGCCGATTAATTATATCAATTAACTCATAGGTTGATATATTATTTTGCTAAGGTACAATTGGCCGTTGATATATTATTATGCTAAGGTACAATTAGCCACAAAACCATGGTGGTTATGCATAACAAACTTGGAAAATGTTCTCTTTTTTTTTGCTTGTACTCTCTTAAGTGAAGCTCAAGAAAATTATTTTTATCTATGTAAGAAATCTAAAAACGGATGTGTTACGTTTTCGAAGCATTCTAATTTATAACTCAATATTTCTGATGAAATTAGAATGAAACAGAGGAATAAGAGCCTAAAGGTCAAACACTTTGAGAAACAAATACATGTCAGATGGATAGAGCCGGTGCAACGTCTACGTTTTGGTCTGTCCTACTCGAATTCAGAAATTGTGCATTTTATTAAAGATCATAAAATGATAACAATATACAAAAAAATATGTTAAAATTTCATAAGATAATTCAACTCCATAAAATTTCTATAAAAAGAAGTAAAAAAAAAAGACAATTTATTATTACAATATAATTCTTTTTGCATTTTTACTTCATAATCAGTTATTAAACTTGGATAGTCAAGTTTTTCAACCATAGTTATCTCAATTGACAACAAAGCCAACTGATTTAGGAGGTGTTATCGAATTTTTGTTTTAGTGTGTTTTGATGTAATTGAATTATGAAGTATTTTTTTTTAGATTTTGATGTATTTTGAAATACAAGACAAAACACATGTATTTTCTTTTTAAGAAAGAGAATACATTGAAATTCACTAAAACAGAATTCTAAAATAATCAAAAGGAAAATGAATAACACTGGTTTTTAATGTATTTTTAAATATATCAAACAAATATTTAATCCAATACACTTGTTTTCAATGAATTTTAATGTACTTTTTAATATAAAAAACATGATTCAATAACATTGGATTTAGTTGTGCATTTAATATCCAATCAAATAATATCTTATTAATCTCTTTTACGACAAGGTAGACAACAAATAATTATTTATTAGCTTTAACTTTGAAATTTTCTTTGATATGTGGCGACTAATACCAGAATAATCAACAATATGCGATAAAAAAATTTTGTGTTTTGATAACAATCCTCCATTTTCTTTTCAAAAAATCAAGCATTTCAATAGAGTTTCATTGGTATTGATTCTCGTAGAATCTTCAATTTCATAAACAATTCATCACACAACAAGAATGTTTGAATGCATATCATTCTTTAAAGAAGCTTCTAAGTTCAAACATGAAACCTTCAAAGTATCCTCACTTGTGGCTGCTAGTTTTTAAAAATCAAACAAAAACCCCAAAACTTATTCATACCTTTAGAATTAATACATCTATATATCAATTCAAATGTGGATAATTTCATATCAACAGTAACGAGATAGTGATTAGAGATGAGTTTGAAGTGGTAGGGAAAGGATTTTTCCAAACACAGGCTGTATGATTCAAAATATTCAGAGAATCTAGTGATGATGAAGATTTTTTGACTAGTCTAGTGGAGACAAGAGTCAAAGTCAAGAAGCTTGAAGATCTTGTGGATCAGAGAATAATCAATGAGATCGCGGATCAGAATACTAAATATATACTCATGTATTATATATTTAGATCACAGGATGGTGATAGGAAACTTAAACCAGTTGTGTTTGTGCGTGGAGTCATTTGAGTGCAGACTAGATGATCTCGTAGAGTTTCTCCTCAATCCGACAATCATTACCCAATTTTGGCAGTCAAAATGTGTCAACAATAGAGATAATATAGTTCGGAAATTGATGGACTTAATTGGTAACATAGTGCCCTGGGATCTGAGGCCACAAAATATTATGATCGTGAATTATGCGAATGGTGAATGTCTAATTGTTAAAATTACCAAGTTTCGAAAATCTAATAATCATGTTAAAGCAAAGATTAAGACACTACCAATGCTTAGACACGACTGGCGGGCAAAAAAGTAGAGGAAAAATGCATCATCTAGCATAATTGATTGTGCGAAAGTTCGTATCTACAACTTGGGATGTCTAAGTTACTATAGCCATACTAGTGAGCTGTGTCGGTGCAACGTTTTGGATTGTCCTAAGCGAATTCAAAAATTGTGCATTCTATTAAAATCATAAAATGATAACAATATAGAAAAATATGTTGAAGTTTTATAAGATAATCGAACTCCATAAAACTGTTTAGAAAAAAAAGTAAACAAAAAATTATTATAAACATATAACTATTTTGGCATTTTTCCTCCATAATCAGTTATTAAACTCGGATAGTCAAGTTTTTCAAATTTCAACCATAGCTGTCTCAATTGACAACAAAGCCCACTCATTTAGGAGGTGTTATTGAATTTGTGTTTTAGTGTGTTTTGAAGTAATTGAATTATGAAGTATTTTTGGATTTTGATGAATTTATCGATGATATATTTTGAAATAGAAGACAAAACTCATGTATTTGCTTTTTAAGAGAGAGAATACATTGACATCCACTAAAACTGATTTCTAAAATAATCAAAAGAAAAATGAATAACACTGATTTTAATGTATTTTAAATACATCAAACAATTATTTAATCCAATAACAATTGCTTTCAATGAATTTTAATGTGCCTTTATAAAAAAATATGATTCAATAACATTGGATTTAGTTGTGTATTTAAAATACACTCAAATACATTAAAAACTCCAATCTAATAACACCTCACCAATTAATCTCTTTTGTGACAAGGTAAACCGCAAATAATTTTTTATTAGCTTGAACTTTGAAAAACTTCTTTGGACTGTGGCGACTTATACCGAAATAGTCAACAATATGTGATAAACAATTTATGTGTTCTAATAACAATCCTCCATTTTTTTCAAAAAATCGAACATTTCAATAGAATTTCATTGGTATTGATTCTCGGAAAATCTTTAATTTCATAAACAAACCATCACGGAAAATGTATAAGTGGATATCATTCTTTAAAGAAGTTTCTAAGTTTAAACATGATACACTTAAAGTATCCTCACTTGCGGCTGCTAGTATTTTAAAATAAAAACCCATAGTTTATTCATACCCTTAAAATTGATACACATATATAGATAACTTAT
Organism: Isatis lusitanica; assembly: GCA_900406415.1. Lineage (NCBI taxonomy): Eukaryota > Viridiplantae > Streptophyta > Magnoliopsida > Brassicales > Brassicaceae > Isatis > Isatis lusitanica. Next base: position 4,283 of record OVBB01000199.1, read on the forward strand.
TTTATATAAAATGGATGCCTCTATAAAATAGATGCATTAATCTTTTGCTTCAACTGTTTGTCATATAAACGGTTGCTACAGATGGATGGACTTCTAACTAATATTTGAGGGAGGAGAAACCTACAAGTGTGAGTTGTTTTCTAACGAACGATTTGAATGATTTGAGAGTCATTTCTCTCTCCACTACTCAAATTAGGTTTTTGGATGGTTAGACTTAATTGTGTTTAGCTATGAAACATTATATGATTAGATTTGTGGTGTTTTACGTGACTTGATACTGATAAATTCAATTAAGACTGAATTTTTTTAACCACATTAATAAATAACAATATAATTTCACACAATAATCCACTATAAAGATAATTATAGTGTCAGAGTGAAATTTTCAAATTTACTAGAATCAAAAGTATTAAATACTACAATGGAGATCATGTACGGTGTAACGGTAGAGGACATTTTTTTCCTGTAAGAGGAAGTCTTGGGATATATGGTGAGAGAAGGGACGAAATCCTTTATCTGGTGGGTGTCTTCACCACAATTGAACCTAGGTCTGGGCATTTTATCCGGACTCGAAGATCAGACCCGATACCGATTCGAGAAAAGAGGAACCGAATCGGATCCGAAACCGGTAAAATATCCGTACGGGTCTTAAACTCCTCTACCTAAAAGATTCGAACCCGAATAAAACCGAACCGAATCTGATCCGAACCCGAGAACCGATTGGGTACCCGAAGACCCGAAACCAAAACACACTAACAAAATTAAAGGTTTTTTTTCTTTTCTTCATAATTCTTTGCTTTGAATGTTCTAAATTTTCAGACCGAACCGACCCGAACCCGAACCCGAAACCAAACCGAAATTCTACAATATCCGAATGGGTCTTAAACTCTTCTGCCCGAAAAATCCAAACCCGAATAGAACCTATTCGAATCCGACTCGAAAACCTGAATGCTCAGGCTATTTGAACCAACGTATGGTATTTTATTCTTCTCACGTATGGTATTTTATTCTTCTCAACGCTTATTTTAATGCTTTCGGTTTTTATTTTCTTAACGATAGTTTGTAATATCGGCTTAAAATCTCTAATCTAATGCAAATAGTCGATAAAAAATAATGTTGACAAAAAAAAGTCAATAAAAAGGAATTATTTGAGGAGATACTTTTATCCAACTTCCGACCGAAATAGTCGCTATTCTGAAGAAATTTAATAATGTGATTTAGTCACAATTTGTTTCACAACTCACAAGCCACAACCCGTGCATGTGAAATTTCTAGTTTGTACAGGTTCTCTTTAGTTCAGGATCTGATTCAAATGTAGGACATGCGGTTGTAGTTACAAAAGTTTGCAGATATGATTAGTTGAAATTTTAAGTATTATTAAGTTATTTATATGATTGTTACAATAATTAAAAATATAAGTGTTTTACAAAATATTTATGATTAATTAATTAATGGAATATCGGTTGAGCAATATATTAATAATAAAAATTATATAATAATAAATTATATAATAATAAATAACATCAAAATCATATTATTATAATACAATATATCCAATACTGAAAAGTATGTGTATAATATTCATCTTTAATTTTATTCGTTTCGAAAAAAAATTATAATCCCAATGCAACTTTTTTGTATTTGTGGAGATTAATGTTATAATTTATAAATTGTACATTTGGATCTTTATGTATATTAGTGGCTGAGAAAACATTTGTTAGAAAAATGTTGATTTTATAAATATAAAATTATGATAGATAGTTAGTGAATATTAATTAGAAATTATCAAATTTATTTATATAGTTTATAATTTAAATATTTTAAGCTTGATTTTTTTAAATTATATATTATTATTTTTAAATAAATTTTATTTTTTAATTATTCAACTGCAACCGTCCATAACACCAAACATCCCAAAAATATTTTATTATGCTTTAAAATGTTTGGAACTATACGAATAGTAAAATACATTTACTATAATTATTCTCAAATACCAACAACCATTACCATATAAATACAGTATTTGTGAATATTTGTGGGAGAACTAATCAATCTTTTACATTGCCAAAATAAGATCCTTCAAGCTTAAGTTGAAAAGAATTGAAAACTTCTAAATGCAGTGCTTAATTGAAAAGTTCTGATTTAACGTGGGAGAACTGTTTGAACAATTAGCCCATCCAACTAGTTTAAAATAATAAAATAAATATAGGGAGATTATAAAACGATTTCGTTTGTAATCGAGAAATTCTAAATCCAACACATAAGGGGAACAAAAGTCAATCAGACGCAAATGGAATTGCTACACCAAAGCTAAACTGAATTTCTTCTATCCAAAGATAAACGAGTGCATTTTTCGTTAAGTTATATATTCCCATTTTTGGAATTATATATACACCCATTAAACAAAGCTACGAATTTTGATGACAGCTATGAGCTATGTCAAAAAAGTTGGTATATAATATCAATTATGTACATTTCCTCGAGCATCTCGTTTCCGAGCACAACCTCTCATGTATTTTGTTAGTTAGTCAGCTTAGTTGAGGTTGATTATATAATTAAATTTACTTGTCTCAGCACATCCACAACTTCTACCAAATTTAAAGTTAGATAATAGCACCAAACTAACACTTAAACAAATTTCCATGCAGTTTGCTTGCCTGTTGCCGGAGACGAGAGAGAGTTGAATTAAAGCACCCCAAATCAAATAATATCATCAGGGTTCTGAGATTGGTGTTTTAAAAAAAAAATATATCTATTATATTAAAACATGATTATTTTATGTGAAAACAAAAATTTCTTTCACGTGTGATTTACAGAAAGTATTATTGTCTTTTAATAAATTTTCAAATGTTCATGTATTTTAGTAGAACGATATCTACTAATTATAATTTAAATTAAATTTAAATTATTAGAACAAATTGCAGAATATCCTTTTCAATCAAACAGTATCGAAACTTCAGTTTTAAACATATTTTTATAGTTTATATATTTTGCAAGAAACTATTATGTAAAATGATTTGATATATATATATATATATATATATATATATAGATTAGTAAATTTTAATTTATAGTTTTATTTTAACAAATAAATATTGTACTTTAAAGTGAATACTTTTCTTAATTTTCTTATAAATAATAAAACCAAATTTAAGTAAACATACACCGATTAATTCTTAACATACTTTATTTTTTATATGAATATTATAAAATTAATATCAAAATTGATAGTAATTTAAAAAAAAAGATACAAAATGGACATTTTAGGTAGATAAAATATTAGAATATTAGAAATTAGACTGATATATTTGTTTAACCGTTTTATATAATTGTTGATAAAAGAAACAGAAACAATATTTTGTAACAAAAGCTTACTTGAGTTGAGTTGTTTTTTGAAAAAAACAAGTTTACAAATCACTAGAAAGAACGATTTACCAAAATTATAAAAAATTGTATAAAACATTATTTTCTTATAATCAATTTTTCATTATTTTTTTTGGGATGAGAATCTGAGATTTCATCTTTGTCTGGCAATGTTTCATACATACTTGGCAAACAAACCCAACAACTAAGAAAAAAAACTATAACCGAACAAGAAAATCATTTACCACGATTTTTATGTTTAGACAAAAAAAATTATGATGTTCGTAATTATTTTTCCAGGAAATAGATGGGTAAATGAAATGACATTTTATCTCTCACAGTACAAGAAATGACTTAATCTCTAGATTAATCAAACAGTGCTATTAAACACGTAGAAGCTCGACATATACGAAAAAATCATTTTCTAATTTACATGCTTAAATAGAAACAGACCTGCTCTGAATACAGAAATATTTTGTAAATTTTTGTTAAGTTAACTTGCAAAACGCAAGTCAAAAAGTTTAAATTAAAGATCTTTAAGGTAAATGATATTATTTGTCAATCAGTTTTAAAGATTTCCTCCCAATCTTTGTTTCAGAACAGAATCTTTGTGGTTTAAATTTTTTGAATTCAATTTTCTAATATTTGCTTAAGGTTAACAAAAAAAAAATTGAATATATTGATTTAAACTGAATGTCATGAATAATGAATAATATCTTTATATATCTTAATGTATATCCTTATTTAATCTGAGTTTAAGAATCTTCTTGATTGTGTCAAAAAAAAAAAAAAAAATCTTCTTGATTTAAACTGAACATCATGAATAATATCTTTATATATCTGTCTATGGTGATGATTGGTTGGGCTGTATGAGCCATCTTTAGCTTTAATTTTTAGCTACAACCCAATAAATTACCAATCGTGTTTATCTTATTTTTTAAAGCTACAACCTTTACAGCAAAAAAATGGTTGTAGAAGCCTTATTTACTAAAGCAATATTTTAAAGGCTGTAGAGAAAAATATATGGCTGTAGGAATATTTTTCCTTTTTTATTATTTTTGTCATTTATTATCTACAACTACAGAATATACAGCTACAGCAAATATATCTACAGACCAAATTCTACAGCAAATAATATATAGCTACAGTTCAACCAATCATCCACTACATATCCTTATTTTACAGAATTTCAAGAATTTACATTATATAATTTATATTAATTTCATATTTATAGTAAGATTATATAATATGAAAATTATAGATTTTAATGTAATTTCACATTTATATATACAAAATTGGCTAACCCTTTATTTTTTTAGTTATTTTTAATATAGTTATAACTAAAACAGATTAATTAGTATTTTAACCCATCTTATAATTATCTAAATATTTTAATAATAGAAACTATAAAAAACCTGTAGTTGTAAAAAAAATTTAAACCCTGTCTCTCTATATCATTGAATAATATATATAGACTAATTTTTTAATATTTTCATTTTATCAAGTTAAAATATATGATCGACTTTAAAATTTTTATTTTTCCAAGTTAAAATTTTATATTTAAAAATTAATATTATATATGAATTATATATATATGTTTTTCTTTTTCAATGTTTGAAGTATATTCAAAAGCATATTTACTTATTTTGATATTGTGATTTGAGAATAGGTGATGTGTTATATTATTTACTTATATTTATTATTTAACTTAATAATTTAATATGTATGGTTTTACTTTAGTTTCGTTCTTAACTAATTAGGAAAGTGAGACCCATTATTTTATATTATTTAGATACATGTTTAGTAGAAATAATATTAATTTCCATAATTAATCTTAATTAAATTTTACAAAATAACTAATATTCAATGGTCTTGCATGTAATATAACACATGAATAAATGTTTTTAAAATGTTCTCTGTTTTAATAGAATAGATTCTGAAGTACATTAAAAAATTTTAAAATTCTTACAAGGATTTTCAATTCAATTAAACTAACAAGCGAATAAACTCCCTTAAATTTACAGATCATATAACTTTTAATTGGGTCAATCATATAAAATCTGAAATATAAAGAGGCTCAAAGCAGCAACGGCGAGCAAAGCCAAGTTGGCCACCTACTATTCTTAGTTTTAAACGACTTTTTATTTGTAAACGACTGAGAGAAATAAAACTACAATCTGAGCACACCGTCTTTTGAAATATTCCATGTTGATATAACCACGGCTTGCACACCTTATTGAGCCGTACATGTCGCCGTCGTACCTTCTCTGTTCCATCCCACATGTAAAATTAAAATAAACAAATTATTTTATATATTTGTTGACAAAATAATGAAGAAACCAATTTAATAAAATTAAAAAAAAAAAAACACAAATAAAACCTTTCGCCTTTCTCTTCTATAAAACCTCCCTTACGTTGAACCTCCACGACCCACACATTCTTTTCTTCTCCTTCAACAATGGGTTTACTGAGATCTCCCTCTTCTTCATCTGCACTGAAATGGCTTGGGTTTGTGACGGCGGTTTGGGTTCAAGCCATCTCCGGCAACAACTACACTTTCTCCAACTACTCCGGCGCTCTCAAGTCTCTCATGAACCTCAACCAGCTCCAGCTCAACAACCTCTCCGTCGCTAAAGACGTCGGAAAAGCCTTCGGAATCCTCGCTGGCCTCGCTTCTGACCGTCTTTCGACTCCAGTCATCCTCCTTATCGGCTGTTTCGAAGGTCTTCTTGGCTATGGTGTACAATGGCTCGTCGTTAGCCGCACCATCTCCCCTCTCCCTTACTGGCAGGTACTAACGATAGAGTTTTGTCTTTCTTTTTGTCTGTCTAAAACTCACACACACACAGAAGCAAATGTCTGAATTCGAATCTTGATTATGGCAAGATTTTGAGAATTGTGTTGTGTAATTTCAGATGTGTGTATTCCTCTGTATGGGAGGGAACAGCACGACGTGGATGAACACGGCGGTTCTTGTGACTTGCATACGTAATTTCCGGCGAAACCGTGGTCCGGTCTCCGGGATCTTGAAAGGATACGTCGGCTTGAGCACTGCTATATTCACCGATCTCTGCACCGCTCTGTTCTCAAACGACCCTGCCTCGTTTCTCGTTCTACTCGCCGTCGTGCCTTTCGCGGTCTGTCTCACGGCGGTTTTCTTCCTCCGAGAGATCCCTCCAGCTTCTTCCGCCGACGAGGAGAACGAAGAGACTCGCTACTTCGCCGTGTTCAACATCGTGGCCGTCGTCGTAGCCGTCTACCTTCAGTCATACGACATCATCGGAATCAAAACCGGAGTGTTCTCAGTCGCTTTCGCCTCCATACTTATCTTCCTCCTGTTTTCTCCCATCGCCATACCTTTCCACTCCTTCATCCGAAGCTTGAACCGCGGTGAACAAGACGTGGAAGGACAGATCCAAGAACCGTTGCTCAGGCCCGAGATCGCGGCGGAGAAGGAAGTAATCGCTATTGCTGCGGCGGAGGCGGAGGAGAATGTTGTGGAGGAGAGGAAGAGGCCGGTGTTGGGAGAAGACCACACGATAATGGAAGCCGTGTTGACCGTTGACTTTTGGGTGCTCTTCGTCTCTTTCCTGTGTGGTGTAGGAACTGGTTTAGCAGTTATGAACAATATGGGTCAGATCGGGCTTGCCCTTGGTTACACAGATGTGTCCATCTTCGTCTCCATGACTAGCATTTGGGGTTTCTTTGGTCGCATTCTCTCCGGTACTCTCTCCGAACACTTTCTCAAGTAAGTTTCCTCCTCCTTCACTTTATTCTCTTTTTTTCTTTCCGTTCACTTTACTTTTCAATCTACTTTTCAGTAGAGTTTTGATTTTTTCGGAGAAGTATATATATTTTAAAATAAAAAACATTCTAGTCTCCTTGTTTTTGCTAAAATATATTCTAAAATACGAAAAGTAAGTACAATTAGCACTTGCCGACACTTTGAGTTTGTGTTCCATACAATTGTACTGTTCGATCTGTTTGATGGTATGTTTCGTCCGAAGCTGCCATTTAAGCTTAGTATTTATTATGAAGCTATAACGTGACGTATATCATTTTTTATCCACATTCTTAGACACACAAAAGTTCAATGCGTTTTGGGGTCTCCTTTTGATGAATTTTTCAAATAAAGAAAAAGGATTTTTTAGATTTCTCTGATTCGTTTAATATATATATTTTTTTTGTATTTGTGCATAGACATGTCTAAATCCAGTTACATCTTGCTATTTTCCTTCATTTGGACCACAGACTTAAATTCCTCATCACGTGAACATGCCCCTTTACAAACTTTAGCATTTTACTGTTTGTTTGTAACTGTAATGACATCTTGATCTAATTACTTTACTAACCAAATAATATAAATGTTTCTTTTAATCCTATAGGAAAGCTGGAACACCAAGACCATTGTGGAACGCAGCTTCTCAAATCCTAATGGCTGTAGGATACATACTAATGGCTTTAGCTGTGCCCAATTCACTCTACATCGGTTCAATGGTGGTTGGAGTTTGTTACGGTGTTCGTCTAGCCATTACCGTACCCACAGCATCAGAACTCTTTGGTCTCAAATACTACGGCCTCATCTACAACATCTTAGTACTTAACTTGCCACTTGGCTCGTTCCTCTTCTCTGGTCTCCTCGCCGGGTTCCTCTACGATGCAGAGGCTACACCGACTCCAGGTGGAGGCAACACTTGCGTTGGAGCTCATTGTTACCGTCTCATCTTCATTGTCATGGCTTTAGCTTCTGTTATTGGAGTTGGTTTAGATATTGTGTTGGCTTATAGGACGAAGGAGATTTATGCTAAGATTCATGCTAGCAAAAAGGCCAAGAAATCTGGTAGTACTGATCTTAGCTAAGCATTGTTTTCTATACTTCTATCGCATTAGATTGTTCATCGCCATTTTTTAGTTTAAGATGCTGAATTTTTTATACATGATACAATATCGGTCTCAAGATATTGTTGATCAAAGTTGCAAGTACCCGAGTTCATTGTTGTAAAGTCGCCGCAGGACAGTGTAAAATTTTTCAAAATTTTTATTATAGAATTGAATGAAATTTTGATATTACCAATTCTAGTTCCTTTTTTTTTTTTTTTATACAGCAAAAAAAAAACTGAGCGGTTGATATAGTCTGGCGTTAAAAATGAAACAACAACAAGCTCTGAAAACCGAAAAATATGATTTAAACAGACTGAATAACTTGATTTTCTTAACACTGATTTATATATTGCAAATTATGAAAACTATTACAGCGACGTTCTTACAACTGACAATTATGAATATTTCTTCCTGTCGGTTCCATCTAAACTTGCTTTATGAAAACACATGTCCGACGGATTTTCCTGCACATCGATGAAAATCTCTTCCAATATTTTTTTTTTAATCTGTATAAATCATGCACTGTATGAGAATTGAAACCCAGACTCCCGGTATAAAAGCATTAATATTTAGTATTACGAAAAATGATGTACTAAATGAAATTATATACTAATGTTGCAATGAAAGTGTTTTATTTTATATGTATAGTTAACTCATAACATATTTAAGGGAAATTTTAAAATATTTTGAAACAGGATCCGAGATTTATTAAGGCCATCAAGTATAGATTTTCAAGATTTGAGAATTCAAGTACCTTTATTTATCTGAATCATTCATGAAGAGGAATCATGGCCATTATTAGATGCGGAAATGGAAGATTTTCAAGAAGTACGACGACAATTTGATCATTTTTCGATTTCTTTCATACCAAGGATGATTAACGTCCGGGCGGATTGGCTAACGAAAAGCTCAAGAGCTCGTGGATCCCCTTTCTCCTTCGTTGGTCAGCTGGTTCCGCATTGGTTGGGATCTCATCCTAGTCTATTTGCGCCAGCATAAGTGTCGAATGTAACTCTTTTGATGTCAAAAAAAAAAAAAAAGTACCTTTATTTATCTCATGATTTGGTTAATGCTTCTCTATAAAAGCAAACGAGATGTGACATGGATCTTGGCATAACCAGCACCCGACTTTCAGGACACATGATAAATGTAGCAATCTTCTGAGCAAAAGCTTTGATAAGACTGTCCTTATGTACCATGCCGACAATTGGAACCGTAAATTTTCTTTGAAAATAAGATGTGGGAGACTATCATTATCAGAAAACATGATCAAAATCGACGGACCTTCCAAGGAGATTTGTTTTTATTAGAGATAGGACTAAGGGAAAAAGAAGAAAACATTGATTTTATGAGAGAACCTGCATGGACAAAACTTCTACACAAAACAATAAGTATAAGTGTAACTAAAGGTTCCACAATAAGTCGCAAAACATATCTTGGGCATGTCAATCTATAACTACACAAGCCTAATCTTTTGTCGTCCTTTAACAAAGCGAAACAAAGGTAGGCAGAGTTTTTTTTTTAGGTAGGCAGAGTTTGACTAAAACAAATACATTTTGTTCATAGAAATCAACAATGAAAAATGAACAGAAACTTCGTAATCAATTCGTCACTCTGTGTCTCTAATTCAGATAAATATTGATAAATTGTATTATTTGATGTTGCCTAAGTGAAAGCTAATACTATATTATATATACAAGAGTCTAAAATGGGTTTCACTTACTATGCGCATTTTGATATTAATGTAAGAGAAATACCCTCAAATACCACACTTTCATGTTTTTGTGACAAAAATACCACACCAAAGTAAAAATGACAAAATAATATTTATTTAATGTTTTAAAGATAATTAAATTAATAAATTTGGGTTCAAAAGTCATATCATTAATTAGGGTTTAGATTTTGGGTTTTAGGGTTTATGTTTAAGGGATTGAGAAGAAACATATGAAAATAAATGTATAATAGTCTTTTTTTCTCTTAAAAAATGTCATTTTTGTCATTTTCACCTTGGTGTGATATTTTTGTCACAAAAACATAAAAGTATGGTATTTTTGAGAATTTAAAGATACTTATTTTATATCGAGCTATATACAATACATAATTATTATAAAAAATTAAATTTCTGATAATTTAATTCTAACAAATAATTATTACATAATGGTGTAACATTAGTTTTATTTTGTATTTTTTACGGAACAACACTGAGTAATCTATGTTTGTTTATAATATTTTTCATAATTATTTTTTTAATATAAATATAATTATAGATTAATAACAGTTAAATTTTTTATATAGGTTAATCCGTTGATTTGACCCGTTAAATTCGCTATTTTTATGTTTTGTAGTTAAAATAAATTATCAATGTTTTTAATCTGTTTTTAGCGATTGATGTTCATTTTACATATTCAAACCATTTTTAGCCGTCACATAATGATTTAAATAATTTGCATAATTATTTTTAGTAAACATGAGATAAAGTTAATTTGATACTAAATTAATTGATTAGATACCAGATGTACTTTTTGGTCCAAATATACTGTGCATTAGCATGACTTATGTTTTCAATCGAAATCAAATTTTAACTGGCGCTTTCATTATCCTTGACGAATCTGACCCTTGATTTGTCGACTATCTCGATTTTGAAGGCTCATCGACGAAATCGAAACTACATGCAAAGGGTTAAAAAATCGAGGTTTAGTGTTTTAATAAATTTAAATATATGTAATATGATAACTGATTAAATTATTATTAATCGGTATATATTTATGATACTGAATGTAGTGTTTTACAATTATTATTTTTTAAAAAGGTTTCATTTAAAAAATCAAAATTTTAAAATATGAAGAAATAAATTTGAAATAAAAATAAGTTTTTACTTAAATCCAATAACTTAATAAATATGAATATATTAAGCTAAATATTTTTATAAATATAGGTATCTAAATACTAAATTTTCTATTTTCAATTAACTTGGAGTTATCTTTCAATCATATTGTGATTCATGATTTTTTTACTCTTTTTCTTCTTCTTTGTTTAAAACAACTTTTTGTCCCCCGATTTCTAATCAAGCAATCATTGTTAATGTTTAGGTACAATTTCATTGCTGTCTTTTAATACTTTTATAAATGATATATATATTTATAAAATTATAAAATTATAGACTTATATATTTAAATACAAAATTATATATATCCGCACTGGTTATAGAGAGTTAAAAGATTGAAGAAAAAAATTGGAATGATATATACTACAAAATTTGAAGATATTATTTTAAAAAAAAAGAAATTTTTTAATTCTAATATGTAAACAAATATAAATATTAATCTAAAAATTTGAAGATGTCTAAATTCAAATGAAAATAAGAAACGTAAATATTCAATTTACTAATTAAAAATATATTCTCACTTATATTTCCTTAATTATCTCAGTAATTTTTATATTTCGTGATGTTTCTATACTTTTCTTATCAAGCCATAAAAAAAATATTAATCCGAACCTGTTACTTATAAATTTGTTTTCAATTTTTAAATATCATGTTAATGTTTATTGTTATGTTATTATGGTCTTTTAATAATTTTATAATGATTTTTATATTTTACAATATATAAGTTGGAATATAAAATGATATATATATTTATAAAATTATAAATTTATTAACTAAATTCTTTAAATAAAAAAATAAAATAAAATCCCGCGCGTGACCGCGCGGGTCCGGTTCTAGTATTTAGTAAACATGAGATAAAGTTAATTTGATACTAAATTAATTGATTAGATACCAGATGTACTTTTTGGTCCAAATATACTGTGCATTAGCATGACTTATGTTTTATTAGTTTTAATTAATATAGAATCTATTATTAATGACCGGGTCGTCACGCTTATCAACCCGGTAGGTATCCGGTGGCCCGATAAGCGATTCGGATTCACCTTTAAATTCTTTGCTGCTCAGTGAGTCGCCGCCGTGGTCTCGAGTCGAATTCGTGGTCTCTCTCCTCCGCGCGTCGACTTCGTACCACCGTCTAATCACCTAACCCTCCGGCGGCATTCCTTGGTTTATCTCGTCTACTTAAAACAAGGTAAGATCAATGTTCTGTCTCAGGAACTAGAACTGGTGTTATTGCATGTTGTGTTTAGGAACTAGAACTTGTTTTTTTTTGTTCACGTTTCAGGAAATTTTTTGATTATAGGTGGATCTTGTCCAAGCTTTTAATAATGAAAACATTAGAGATATCGAATTTATATTCTTTGAATAACTTTCTTGGTTGTGATTTTGGTTTATTGTGGAAAGCTACAAAAAGCTCTTACCTTTTAATCTTTGTGAAAAGATTGATTGTGGGAATGTGTTTATTGGTTTGTTTCAGTTCACTTAATGCTAGTCAGGGTCAAGGGTTTCATCTCTCCACTTTCGCCAATGCAAAGCTTGTAACTTTGAAAACTCGAGCATATACTCTCTTCCATGGCTGCTACTGGACAACGCCGCTCTCGCCAGGACGATGAAAGCCCTTCAAATACCAACAAGAAGAAGAATGCAAACAAAAACCCGGAAAAGAATCTCCTCTTCAATCTCAATTCATGCTCCAAGTCGAAGGACCTCTCAGCTGCATTAGCCCTTTATGATGCAGCCGTCACTTCCAACGAAGTCCGACTAAGCCAGCAACATTTTCAGACCCTTCTTTACCTATGCTCGGCTTCAATCACTGATCCATCTCTTCAGACGCTTGCTATTGACCGTGGCTACCAGATTTTTGACCATATGGTTAGTTCCGGGTTAAGTCCTAATGAGGCATCTGTCACTTCAGTGGCTCGTCTGGCTGCTGCTAAGGGTGATGGTGATTATGCTTTCAAGGTTGTCAAGGACTTTGCTTCTGTTGGTGGCACATCGATTCCGCGTCTGAGGACTTATGCGCCGGCTTTGCTCTGTTTCTGTGAGAGGTTGGAGGCTGAAAAGGGTTATGAGGTTGAAGCGCACATGGATGATGCAGGTATTGCATTGGAGGAGCCAGAGATCTCGGCTTTGTTGAAGGTAAGTTCTGTCACGGGCCGAGAAAACAAGGTTTACAGATATTTACATAAACTAAGGGTGTATGTTGGCTGCGTTTGTGAAGAAACTTCGAAAGTTATCGAGGAATGGTTTTGTGGAGAGAAAGCTGGTGAGGTTAGTGATAATGGGATTGGTTCTGATGTTGGGATGCTTAGAGAAGCTGTTTTGAAGAATGGGGGTGGGTGGCATGGGCGTGGATGGGTTGGGGAAGGTAAATGGAATGTGCAAAGAGGTAATGTTAGCTCAACCGGAAAATGTTTGAGCTGCAGTGAGCAGTTGGCTTGTGTTGATACCAATGAGGTAGAAACACAGAAGTTTGTGGATTCTTTGGTGGCTTTGGCTATGGAGAGGAAAGCAAAGATGAACTCATGCGAAACAAAGGTGGACTTTAGCGAGTTTCAGGTAAGAGAACGAATTAATGAATCCTAAATTATCTTAGCTTGCTTCTAATAAGTATGGTACAGAAAAACTTGCATGTTCTGCGTATTAGAGAAAAGTATCGTGCTTAGAGTTTTAAGTTCAAAATTGAGTTGAATATCTTCTTTTAATCGCTTTTACCACAAACTGTCATCAATCTGGAAACATTGTCCGAATTCTGTATAGTTCTGAATGAAAGATACTAGTGCACAGGAATTAATCGAAAAATGGAAGTAGAAAAGAAGAAGAAGATGCTCTTATTTAGCTTCTGTGTTTTCAGATTTCATTGCATGTAGTGTTTGTATCTCCTATTGTCCATGGTGGATTTTTACTAACTTTGGTGCTTGAAACAAAATTTCTACCGAAAATACAAGATTGTTTATCTTGAATATTCAAATGTCAATCTTTGTCTGAACGTTGCACAACTATTTTTCAGGAGTGGCTTGAGAAACACGGAGACTACGAAGCCATAGTAGATGGAGCAAATATTGGGCTGTACCAACAAAATTTTGCAGATGGTGGTTTCAGTCTTTCACAGGTATTTGTCTTTCTTCCTTCGTATTTACGAAATAAGTTCTTTCAAGACTGACAACGTACACGTGCGATAGAGCAGCTTGAAGCTGTGGTAAACGAGCTTTACCATAAAAGTGGTGATAACAAATGGCCCCTCGTTCTCTTGCACAAGAAACGGGTCAGGACGCTTCTAGCAAACCCAACCCACCAAAAACTAGTTGAGGAATGGATTAGTAATGGTGTCCTATATGCGACTCCACCAGGTTTCAATGACGATTGGTATGAACTTAGCTTCTCTTACAATCTTATTACTTCAAAAGACAAACAGGGTTTGGTTACAATCTTCCTTTTGTTACTTGTTTGTTTCAGGTATTGGCTCTACGCTGCTGCTAAGCTCAAGTGTTTGCTTGTGACAAATGATGAGATGAGAGATCACATTTTTGAACTCTTAGGGAACAGTTTTTTCCAAAAGTGGAAAGAAAGGCATCAGGTAAAGTTATTACAAAACCGTTTAATAGTAAAAGTCATGCATAATCTTGAGAAATGTTACAATTATCTTCTGGCTTATGGTTTTGGTGCAGGTTCGGTATACCTTTTCGAAAGGTAATCTAAAGCTTGAAATGCCGCCTCCTTTTTCTGTTGTCATTCAGGTTCGCCATCTTTGTCATATTCTTGTTTTTGTTTTGTTTCCGTTTTTGGAAAATGGAGTTTTCTGAATTTATATATGTTCTCCACATATCAGGAATCAGAGAAAGGGTCATGGCATGTCCCTGTTTCTTGCCAAAACAATGAGGAGTCTTCAAGAACTTGGATCTGTATTAGCAGAAAAAGTGTTTTAGATTCACTTAAGAATAATGGAAAGCTTGAAACTTCTGAAAATGGTGAAGATTCTTAGTAGCTGCAACAACAGCTTCATGTGATGCAGGTCAATGATGAGAATCTGACAATGGAGATCCATTGTTCTTTGTTGTGACTGTAATTTTTGTTTTTGTTTTTTTTTCCGGGAAGAATATTAACACAAAAGAATCATTGTTTCTATAAGAAAGGACTGAGTTTTGCTCACTTGAAAGAGAATATTTCTTGTTTTGTTCGTTCGAATCGAAATCCAATCAATATTAATCAAAATCGTAAAGGACCGAACCGGACCGGGTTGGTTAAACCGAATTGACACACGAGGGTTTTCTGTTCCCTTCACGACTGCACTCTACTTTATTTGTCTACGTCATCATCATTTGACGATCCCATCAACGAGCCAATTCTCCACCGTCGGATGCTTAAACCCAAACGAATCTGGGCCGTACATCACCGTCTCTTATCTCCTCCCCGTCGTAGTCGCAGGCTCGCAGCCGGTAAAGCGCATGAAAGGATCTTCAGAACTTTTAGCTTCTCTCTAAATCATTCTCACTCCTCCTTTCTCTCTCTTTCTCTCTATAACCTGGTAAGCGTTTCCGCCATTGCTCTTCTTCTTATTATTCTCTTTTCTGCTTACGTTTTTAGGTTTTATCTGCAACAACTTCGTCTTGTATTGTATGTTTAGAGATCCTATCACCAAATTCACCTGTGTTTTAGCGATTTGTTCACTTCCATTGAATTTAGTGTGTGTAATTGGAGAAGGAAGATGATTATAGGATTTGTGGTGATAACTCTGATCTAGGGTTTCTCTCTCTCCGTTTGGTTATCTGCTCGATTTTTTTTTTGTTGCTGTTGGAGATTATGTTATATTTGGTGGTTGCAGTGATTTTGTGATTCCGATTTATAGTCTTTTTGGGGGTTTTGTTGTTGTAGCGGCGGTGATCTAGAAATGGGAGATGGGACTGAGGTTGTGGTTAGGTCACATGTGGAAGAGAAGAAGAATCTTTCAGAAGATAGACTCAGCGACGAGAAAATAGAGAAGAAGAATGAGTTTGTGGGATCTGAGGATAACGAAGACGAGGTATTTGAGGAAGCAATTGGTTCAGAGGATGATGAGAAGGAGATGGAAGGTGCAAAACGTGAATCGTACGAGCCCGATGGGTTCCATGAGGTTTCACCAACTCCAGATAGCTCCAAGGATGTGGATCGAGTAGAGGATTTTGAAGAGGCAATTGGTGATCTGGATGAGACAAGTAGCTATGAAGAGGGAGTACAAGAGTTGAAGGTTGGTTCTCCGGTAAAGGCTAAGAATGAAACTGAAGGAGAGGCTGAAACTGATTCTGTGAGTCCTAAAATGAATGGTGATAAGGAGGAAGCAGGTGCAGGAAGCTCTTATGGCCACGTTGAATCTAGCTTGGATGTTGTTGAGAAGGCTGAGAAAGCTCATGCCAATGGTTCCATTTTAGCGGCTGATGATGTGAATATGGAAAACGGAAATACACATTCGTTTGAGGAAAATGGAATCGTCTCTCCTGAGATTGAAGAAGTGGTGGCTGATGTTATCTCGGAAAGTGTTGGGCCTGAGGAATCATGGAATGATGGCATTGAAGTCGAAAATTGGGAGGAAAGAGCTGATGGATCACCTGGCATACGAACAGAACCAGAGGTCGTGGAAGGTGAAGTAACAAAGAAGAGTAGCTCTGAGAAGGGTTTCGTATCTATAGAAAATGAGTCTGAGGCGAAAACAAATGGCGAGACTGGTGCCAACGACAGAAGTAATACTGTTAAAAATGGTTCAGGTGACAATTCCTTTAGTGATAGTATTGGAGTAGCTAGTGCTGAGACCTCATCTCCACTGGAGGAATCTAGTTCCGAGGAAAAGGGAGAGACTGAAGATGACAGTTTGAAACAAGAAGATCACTTGGCTTCTTCACTGAACTCAGATCTGCAATCTACTGAAGTTCGGAGCGATAATGGCTTCCCTGGGGTAACTAGTAGAGAACATGAGACAGTTCAAAATGGTAATGGACGACATGATGCTCAACAGAATCCTCAGGCTAATAAGGAACTTGAGAAGCAGGAAAGCAACAAAGTAAATATAGATCCAGAGATTAAGGAACGATCGCATGTGGAAAGAGAATCTGAGCTAGTAAATTCTGCTTCACCAACAGAGTCTAGAAGTATTCCTGCATCAGTACCGCCTGCTAGCCCAGCAGGTCTTGGTCGCGCTGCTCCTCTTTTGCAACCCGCGCCACGTGCTCCCCAACAATCTCGTGTAAATGGAAATGTTTCTCAAAATCAGCCTCAGCAAGCTGAGGACTCTACCACTGCAGAGACAGATGAGCATGATGAGACCCGTGAGAAGCTCCAGTTGATCAGGGTTAAATTTTTGAGGCTTGCGCATAGACTGGGGCAAACTCCACATAATGTTGTGGTTGCCCAGGTTTTATATAGGCTTGGTTTGGCTGAACAGTTGAGAGGCAGAAATGGAAGCCGTGTTGGTGCATTTAGTTTTGATCGTGCTAGTGCCATGGCAGAACAGCTTGAGGCAGCTGGACAAGATCCACTTGATTTCTCTTGTACGATTATGATGCTGGGTAAAAGTGGAGTTGGTAAAAGTGCAACGATCAATTCTATATTTGATGAAGTGAAATTTCCTACTGACGCATTCCAGATGGGGACAAAGAGGGTTCAAGATGTGGAGGGTCTTGTTCAGGGGATTAAGGTACGGGTGATCGACACTCCTGGTCTTTTACCGTCCTGGTCTGATCAAGCGAAGAATGAGAAGATCCTGAATTCTGTTAAGGCTTTCATCAAGAAAAGTCCACCTGACATTGTACTATATCTTGATAGGTTAGATATGCAAAGCAGAGATTCAGGGGACATGCCTCTCTTGCGCACCATCAGTGATGTTTTTGGACCATCGATATGGTTTAATGCCATTGTGGGTTTGACTCATGCTGCTTCTGTTCCACCAGATGGCCCAAATGGCACTGCTTCTAGCTATGACATGTTTGTAACACAACGTTCTCATGTCATCCAGCAGGCCATTCGCCAAGCGGCAGGAGATATGAGGCTTATGAACCCTATTTCTTTAGTTGAGAATCACTCTGCTTGCAGGACTAATCGGGCAGGCCAGAGAGTATTACCGAATGGCCAAGTGTGGAAGCCTCATTTGCTGTTACTCTCATTTGCATCCAAGATTCTGGCAGAAGCAAATGCGCTTCTGAAATTACAAGATAATATTCCAGGGAGACCATTTGCAGCTCGGTCCAAGGCTCCGCCACTACCGTTTCTCCTTTCATCGCTTCTGCAATCAAGACCACAGCCCAAGCTTCCTGAGCAGCAGTATGGGGATGAAGAAGATGAAGATGATTTCGACGAATCATCAGATTCTGATGAAGAGTCAGAGTATGATCAGCTTCCACCCTTTAAGCGGTTGACTAAAGATCAAATGGCTACACTCAGCAAATCTCAGAAGAAGCAATACCTAGATGAGATGGAGTACCGGGAGAAACTATTCATGAAGAAGCAAATGAAAGAGGAAAGAAAGAGACGTAAGATGTTTAAAAAATTTGCTGCCGAGATTAAAGATTTGCCGGAGGAGCCTAGTGAGAATGTGGAAGAAGAGAGCGGTGGACCTGCATCAGTTCCAGTTCCCATGCCAGATTTATCTCTACCTGCGTCTTTTGACTCTGACAACCCTACTCACCGGTACCGATACCTTGATTCCTCCAATCAGTGGCTCGTAAGGCCTGTCCTCGAAACTCATGGGTGGGATCATGATATTGGCTATGAAGGTGTGAATGCGGAACGACTCTTTGTTGTTAATGAAAAAATACCAGTGTCTTTCTCAGGCCAAGTGACAAAGGACAAGAAGGATGCAAACGTGCAGCTGGAAATGGCCAGCTCGGTTAAACATGGAGAAGGCAAATCAACCTCCCTAGGTTTCGACATGCAAACTGTCGGAAAGGAATTGGCTTACACTGTTCGAAGCGAAACGAGATTCAACAACTTCAGGAGAAACAAAGCTGCAGCTGGTCTCTCTCTGACGCTCTTGGGTGATTCGGTCTCTGCGGGGATGAAAGTCGAAGACAAGTTGATTGCTAACAAATGGTTCAGAATGGTTATGTCTGGTGGAGCGATGACTTCTCGGGGAGATGTTGCTTTTGGTGGTAGCTTAGAAGCTCAGTTAAGAGATAAAGACTATCCGCTTGGTCGGTTTTTGACAACTCTTGGGCTCTCCGTGATGGATTGGCACGGTGATCTTGCCATCGGAGGGAACATACAGTCTCAGGTTCCCATCGGACGTTCCTCTAATTTAATCGCTCGTGCTAATCTGAACAATAGAGGAGCAGGGCAAGTAAGCGTCCGTGTCAACAGCTCCGAGCAGCTCCAGCTTGCTCTGGTTGCGATTGTTCCTCTCTTCAAGAAGATGCTTAGTTATTACTCTCCGCAAACGCAATATGGACAATGATGAAGAAACAGTTAGGCTGATGATTTTCACTTCCACCACTTTGCAATGGAGTTTTAGGAAATGATAGTCAACGAGAACACCCTAGAGCGAGTTGAAAAGGTACAAAGACCTGATTAATTATCTTTGATCTCATCTCATTTTCCCTCAGAATTGTTTGCTTGAGTTTGATGTTTTTTTATTTGCTGCAAAGCTGTCTTTATGAATTGCTGATTTTGATGGTTTGGGTTCGAACAGGATCTGTGTCCGATGAAGCAAAAGACCAATTATTGGAGGAAAGCATGTGTCTTAAAAATAGCCAGAACATAACACGTTCCTTTGTCTGATATATATAGTTCAGTGGTTGTTTTCTTCTGTTTCTAAAACCTTGTGATCTCTTCTGTTATGAATAAATCATTTTTTTTTTGTGTTCATGTCACTACTCTCTGGGTTAGTCATACAACAAATCTATTCACTTAATGACTTTTGTACTAGCTCCAATTATAAATCTCACATTTTCTAATCCAGAAGTTTTGCAGCATAAAATACTGTATAAATAAAACCCCATATTCCAGGATGGCATATAATAGTTGTCCATCCATAAATTCTCCAATAAATCTAATAGACTTTTATAGTAGGTGTACAAAAGAACCCAAGAACAATGGAAAAGAAAAAAGTCTATTTATATATATAAGAAAAAGACGCAAGCAATCACTTGCAAACTGTGAATTTGCAAGTCCCTGAATTAGCCCTGATGAAACGAATAGCGGTCATGAGAACATCGTGCTGGGAATTTCCGAGGAGAGCCAAATTGGTATGTGTGATCACAGCGATGGGATTATAAGGAAAGCCAAGAGAGTTGTATGAGTTGAGTAATGCAGTTGTTGCTTCCCTTAGGAGAGTCTTGTAGGCTTCTCCTCTCCCGTCAAGCGCTTCACGTACGGTCATATCAGTCCCGTATCTCCTCGCTGCTACTAGCCCGAACGCAACAGCGACCTTCATGTCCGGACCTATCGCCCTCCAGTAGCATCTGTACTCTGGTCTCGTCCACAACCTACATAACTCACAAAGGTCAAAATGTTATAAAAATTATGTGAAAACACATAGGTGGTTTCAAATCGAGTGTTAACATTGCAGTTTGATACGGAAAAATAAAACCGAACTGAATAAATGAAAATTTTAAAACCGAACAACAAAACGGTTTATTTCTCATAAACCGAAAACCCGAAAATACCAAACTTTGAAAAAAAACAAATGAACAAACCTATTGTGAAGTGTGTGCTAAGGAATGAATAAGAGAGAAAGCTCACTGGTGAGAACAAGCTGATGGCTCTACAAATGGAACTGGAGGGATTGGAGGCAAAGGTGGGAGCTTAAACTGAGGAGGCGATGTAGCTGGAGGAGGAGGCATGACCGGGACTTGAGGGATTGGAGGCGATGGTGGAACCTTAACCTTAGGAGGCGGTGTGGCTTGAGGAGGAGGCATAACCGGGACTTGAGGAGGAGGCATAACCGGGACTTGAGGAGGAGGCATGACCGGGACTTGAGGAGGAGGCATAACCGGAGCTTGAGGAGGAGGCATAACCGGAGCTGAAGGTGGTTTAGGACAAGAAGACATTGCCTGAACCGGCTGAGCAAGAAGCGCATCCGCGGCAAACACTTCAATCCCAAAAAAGCTAAACATTAGTTTAAGTTTCTGTGCAGGACCTGAAGGGATGCTGCAACTACTACGTGAGCCTTGTTGTTGAGCTCCATTGTCTGAAACCTGAGCATAACAGTTGCTCAGATCCGGTGTCCCGTCGAATCTCATTACATACCCTCCAAGCCAGTTAGTGGTCTCCTCTCTTGACATATATACTTGTCCATTTTCATCAGAACATGTGACACTAACCTTGATTCCTGCAAGAAATCAACAACACATGTTAAGGAACAAACAAAGACCACAAAAACCACTAACTGTATTCTTATTACCGGAGACAGGAAAATCGAACAAAGATCTCTCTCCATCCTTGCATTGGTCACAAAAAACAGACCCTGTGACCGTGGCATATCCGGTAGCTCCATTTACGGCTAAGCAAAGGACGAGAAAGGTGACAAAGAGGAGATTATGATTTGGATCCATTGATTTCTCAGAACTATAAGCAATAAAGAAGGAAGAAGAGAAAAATGAGTAGTTATGGTAGTCTTAAAAGCAAGAAGATAAAAAAGAGAGTAAATAAAAAGGAAATCATCAACCTTCAACTGCTAAAATATTAATTGAGGTTGTTGACAAAGGCAAAAGGAGAAAAACTAATAGTTTATGATGGTCTGAACATGAGAGTGTTCGTACGAGTCAATAACATTAATGTTCCTGCCTCCAAAAAATTTGTAATGCATTCTTAATTATCTCCCCAACCTTTTGTGCTGAGCAATAAATATTTTCTTCTATAAATTTGGGGTTTTTTTAAAAATGGGTTTTGGGTTATAGCTATATGTTTCGAAGGTATTGGTTCTAGGCAGTTAATACAATCAAGACTTTGTATGAATATAGTTGTGTCGAGCTGTAACTAATGTGAACACAGTTCCACACACAACACGTGAAGTGTGAAATAAAAAGAAGAAAATTTTACACGACGTGTGCAGTTCTTGACCCATACCCGCACGTATTTTACAAAATTTAACCATCTTATTATCGAACCACTGTTCTTGCAATTTCATGGAGATGGTCGGCTGCTTTCTTGATTTAAGAAAAGGGTTCTTGTAGTGTAGGAAAGTCATGCATTTGTATCTGTTATGCATGAATTATATATAAAGATGTTTGTTTTGTTGTACGTAATGTTATTTCACATTAATGCTTCTTCCAAGATATGGTGATTA
Source organism: Isatis lusitanica (assembly GCA_900406415.1). Lineage (NCBI taxonomy): Eukaryota > Viridiplantae > Streptophyta > Magnoliopsida > Brassicales > Brassicaceae > Isatis > Isatis lusitanica. The sequence continues at coordinate 26,659 of OVBB01000199.1, forward strand.
AACAAGTATTCACAAGTCACTTAGGTCGAGAAAATAAAATACAAATATGTACAACACTATCTATGCATCGATTTAGGCCAGATCAATGACGGTAATGGTCAATGGATGTCAACAATCTTTTTGACCTAAACATACGATTAATCTGCCTAGGTGACAGTTTCAATAAAAAGTATAATATATATATATATATATGTAATAACAACTATGCAAAAAAAAAAATCCTAATCCTAGTTAACTGATTAGGAGTAGACCCTCTAGAAAGTTTATAAAAGTAAACAAGTAACAACAACATATCACTTGCAAATGTTGCAATCCTCAATGGTAGTATCGTACACTTTACAGAAGGAAATGCATTTAGGCCTGTGTGATATAGTAATAGGCCGTCCCGTCAACACAATGGGTTCAGGTTCATATTTGGGATCAAGATTCACCTTCTTCCGTGTGTGGAAGCCCATGACCACATTATTTTTTTTTTTACATCAAAAGGGCTACTCTATTACTCAAACTTGAGTTGGTGTGGTAAAACACACTGGAACAGAATAACCCACGAAAAAAACAGAAAAAGAACGAGAACAAGCAAATTTCGCTAACGAATCCGCCGACGTATTAAGGGATGGCGGAATGTGGAGTAACTCAAACGTTGGGAAAGATTGTTGCAGCCTCGCGAATTCAGCCAATTCAGTGGCAAAGCTTGGCCATTCCTCTGGCTCTCTAATCATCCTCACCAGATCTTGACAATCTGTTCCAAAAACTTTAACCGAAACGTGCAAAAGAGTGCTTTTCATAGCCCATAACAGAGCTTCAAGTTCAGAGTGAAGAGAAGATACTCTGCGGAGGATGTTGCGAAGTCCCAAGAGACAACGTTGCCCATTGCTATCATACAAGCTCCATCCAAATCCACTGTATACTCGCTCCGCTTGCCAAGACCCATCTACCAGACAAATCTCACGAATAGGAATATTCGATCTTCGGGATGATCCTCGCGTCGATGATACCATCCCCAATATTGTCTAAGAAAAATATCAGTAAACTTTTACTTTCCAATAGCTCTGTGATATCAACAAGTCAGACAAATCACATCCATTTCATTTTCTTGGTTACAGAAAATGTTTATTTTGATGTTATTTAACGACTAAAGTTATCGTACACTCAACTACTGCAGTACTTTACCATATCCAATGAGGAATAGGTCTTCTTGTCACAGTTCTTGGCTTCTTGCCCACATTTTTTTCTTTTTAAAAAGTGTATTTGAAACTTCAACATATTAAAATGTTGATATGATGTATAAGCAGAATCACGAACTGTTACCAAGATAAAGTATTTTTATTAAAAGTAAAACCGTGAGTTTTTTAAAGTTTTAACCAAGTACTTCCTTAATGTTTGAGGTTGTGTCTATTACCAATAAAAATCATATAAAGTAGTGTATGTTGTTGGTGCTACACATGAGAATATGCATGACAATATTATTTGAATATTAAATCATTCACCAAAATATCATTATGTTTTGATTTTTTGTTATTTTGCGTTAGTTCTGAAACAAGGGGATGAACAGTGGTCAAGATTTTTGAATATTCATATGAACATATTATTTTCTTTTGGACTTTTAGTCATTAGTACCTCTCATTAAAACTTTAACCAGAGTTTATGCCATTCCCAAACTGGCTTAATACTAAACAGTTCTAAAGATTTAATCATTCAAATGTAACTGCATTTACTCATCGTGGATCGATCATTCTATAACATCCGCCAACATAAACATGCACAAATATTGTTTCACAATTATGTTTGTAAGTTAAGATTCAAAAGTATGTTAGGTGATAATGAAGTGATTTATCTATCTTTACAAAGTAATTACGTATACAATAACTATTCCATGGCCTAGGAGAGTTGTTATCATTGAGAGAGAACAAGAACGATAAATACGATTTTTTTTGGGAATTTAAAGATAAATTATTGTGGAATTTGGGTTTGATTTAATTTCATTATATATATGATGTACAATGCATAGAATTAATACCAGTTGAAATAACACAGGAAATAGCCCATTTAGCAAGAGTCTTGACCATTGCATTGTCAATATAACACCTTGTATTCACCTTTGAATATGAAAATAAAAATTAACTAAAATAAAAAAGTTAAAATCACATATACTGCATTCGTTTGTAAAACTGTTTAAATTGGGATGGCTAACAGAAATTTTCTTAACATGTGTTAGAGCATTGAACTTTTGGTTGAACTCTATCGAATATGCATCAAACAATTTCAACTCCAAGTTATTCACCCTTAAATATCTCCCAATATTCTCGTATGCAGTAGTGTATGATAAATTTTTGGGAATATGACAAATATAAACGTCTCATAGCCTACATAAGAATATATATATATTACTCTTAGATGCATTACTACCAAAATTGTTAAATTAAAGTTTGCGTCTCTCCCAAATTAACGAATTCTACTATACTACAGACATGAATATAGTAGAGTTTTACAATAATTCAGTTTTCCTACAAAAACCGAAACCAATGTTAAACAGTCCACTTACTTAATATAGAGAATATAAACATCTTTATTTACTAATAATTTTTAGAAGAAATTAAAGGAAACAATACTCACCTGATACAAACGAAGTACAAGAAAACACAACATGATTTTGAGGAAAACATCTTCATTTACTAATTATTCAACACAAATCGTCTTCTTCTTTTTTTTTATCATAAAGATGTCCGGCTATTTTCTTGCAGACCTTCGATAATTTTCTTGATTACACCAGCCATGTAATGCGAGAATTAAGAGATGTTTGTTTTGCCATTTTGCCACAGGCTGATTGAATAAATGAATGTTGCCACACACAAAAAAAAATACATGTTCATTTCCGAAAACACTGATATTGAAATAAAAAATGTATTATATTTGAATCCGAATCCAAACTAAAATCGTGTACAATCATCTGTGTTATTATTATTATTATTTTTTTAAAAGGCAAGAGTCAAACATACGAAATTCTGAACTGAAAATTATATACAAGGCAGAATAACAAGGATTGCTGTTCAAAAAAAAAAAAGGGCAGAAAAACAAGGACATCATGAAATTGGGCCTCGAAACAAAGTGTAGAATATTATAATGGGCCGTCACTACATATTCATGTTTGGGCTGTAGTTTTTTTAACTTCAACATCCCTTTCTCGTGTGTTAAAGGAAAAAAATATCTCAACAAACTTTTGCTTCTTCTGCATGGCTCTACGATATCCACGAATCCGACAAATCAAATCCAAGTTCATTTTCGCTTTGGTCAGATAAAAAATCATAGGTTTTGATGAAAGATACCGACATCTTTGTCCTACACTAAGTACTTTCCCATATCCAAAACAAAAAAACTGTCTGCTTCTCTCATATTTCTTTTTAATTTATTCTACACGAAGAATTGACTATTCTTTCTGAAGAACATATTTGATGATAAATGTTTATTTAATCTGAATCATAAGACGAGAGATTAATTATTATCATTCATTATTCAATGGTAGCGAATCTTAAACTAAAGATATCATAAAGATCCAAACGAAGAACAAAAAAAAAAAACACACACCAGAAAAATCAAAGACAAGACAAAGCTACCATTGGATCAATCTCTCTCTCTCTCTTACACATTCAGATCTAAGAAATCTGACCACAATCAGAGATCACAACACGCTTCGAAGTCTTTCCACTGTCGGATCCAACCTTCTCAATGTTCCTAACAACATCCATCCCTTCAACGACCTGACCGAACACAACGTGTTTCCCGTCGAGCCAAGCCGTCTTCTCGGTACAAATGAAAAACTGAGATCCGTTCGTGTTCGCACCAGCGTTGGCCATGGAGAGGATACCTGGACCTGTATGCTTCCTGACAAAGTTCTCGTCTTTGAACTTCATGCCGTAGATCGACTCTCCTCCGGTTCCGTTCCCGGCGGTGAAATCTCCTCCTTGGCACATGAATTTTGGGATCACACGGTGGAAAGCTGATCCCTTGTAGTGGAGCGGCTTACCGGATTTTCCGACTCCTTTCTCGCCGGTGCAGAGCGCACGGAAATTCTCGGCCGTCTCTGGGGTCGTGTCGGCGTAAAGCTCCATCACGATGCGACCGGCTGGTTCGGTTCCGACGGTCATGTCGAAGAAAACTTTAGGGTTACCCATTTTTTGTGTGTTTGTTTTGGATCGGAAGAAAGTTATGAGAGATTAGGGTTTTGGTACGATTTTAGGAGCTACAGGTTACGAAGAAGGGATTGATATAGAGAGAGGATTATTCTTGTTTTTTAAAGCGATGGAATATTTTAAAAGGAAATATTTTGCTGATCGTTGATTTGTACACGTGGATTGATCTCGGAAGAGTTTAGGTTAACTGTGGTTAGGTTGAATCTGACTAGGGTTAAAGTTGCGTGGATCCGAGGCAGAGAATATTGTGTTTCCACTTTTTACTGGATAGAACCATAATTCGTGGAAGCATGACTTAAACGGCAGCGTTCTCGTAAACTAAGCCTTGGCTAGAATATTTGGGCCGGACAACAGAGTAAAAAGCCCAATCTTTATTTTGTATTTTTTTTTTTTTTTTAGTTCGAAGAGATACTGCACTGAGAGTGATCAAGACCTGATCAAAGAAACAAAAAAATCAGGTCAAAGAACAAAAAAAAAAAAAAAAAAATTAAGTTTTTTTTNTTCAGTTTTCTTTTCTATGATCATGAATTTTGGAACTGTATATACCCAACCATAAAAGTTACTACGGCTCATGGAAAGTAAAAAAAAAAAAAAAAATATTCTGACAACTTAACAAAGATAACAAGTTTCTTTGTAACATCTACTCTAGTAAGAAAAAAAAAAGGAAAAAAGAAGCCTTCACGATTCTGTGAAGTTACAAGTTTACAAAGGAATGATGATCTCTCTACCAACAACTCTTTCTATCTGTAATGCTAGTATCGTTCGTGTGCTTTTGGTTCTACAAGTCCTCGGAGATACAAATAAAGCGTGTGAGATTTGCACTAATCTACTTCTTCTTTAACTTACTCAAAGACTGAGTATACGCAGTACCCTGCATTGTAAATCAGGAGCAATGTATCATTCCCATATACTCAACACAGTGCAAAACACATTATCAAGAAAGCTATCAGATCTTGTCTATGTAAGTACCTCAAGCCATTCATCAAGCGAAGCATCTTTGGTTGCGGTTCCAACTTCAACTTTGGGTGCTCTCTTTTTTCTTTCTGCGCAAGGACAAACGATTCATTAGGATATACTCGAAGTTACTAAGGAGTTTTGGGATTGATTTGGTTGAGACAAAAAGACACTACATCAAATGAAAATGTGATAAGATAGCGAAATGGAACAAACATGTCTTGTACCTTGGTCATATGCTTCAAACTGTTTTGGATATAAATGATAACAATGATAAGCGAAATCAAAAGGCCACTAAGGAAGACTGACTCCATCCTCAAGAGTGGACCGACTTCAACAACTTCGATGGTTCCATTATAAAATGTGCTTCGGTATGGCTTACCATCTATCTCATAGACGATGGTGTCAACTAGATCAAAATCACCACCTGCACAAGGAAATAGATTAAACTCGGATACTTTTCTAAAACTCGTGACTAGACAAAACTATATGATTAACAAACATACCTGCAAGAACTTGCTGACAGCATGGGAAGGTAGCTTGAGCTGAAGTTGGCACAGAAGCGTTGCCGGAGCTCTACACATAGAAGATACGATGTAACCACATAATAAGTGGACAACTAAAGAGCAAAGGCCAACAAAACAAAGATATGAAACATTATAAGTTTCTAATATCCTAACAAAAATCTAAAAAAATATAGTTATTAAATATATACAAACAAACAAAAATATGTTTACATCTCCTAAACTACTAAATCAACACAAACTATAATTCAAAAATAATAAAAAAAATTTCTAACCACAACAAAAAATAAATACATAAAACAAACAACTTCAGCTAATATATAAATTTTTACATATAATAATTTATTATTATTTTGTGATTTTTAAATATTAAAAACAACTTATGAATAAATAACAAATAAATTTACTCCATGCAACAGCAGGTCAATTACTAGTTCTTTTTTAAAGTTCGGAGAAATGAGTGCACTGAAATTCTGAGAGTGATCTAGGCCTGCTCAAAGAAAAAAAAAATCAATAGTTTTTTTTTCAGTTTTCTTCTCTGAGATCATGATTTTTGGAATTGTTTATACCAAAAGAAAAGAAAAAAAGATAACAAGTCAAAAGTCAAAATAAAAGTACTGACAACAAAGATAACAAGTTTCCTTGTAACATCTGTGAAGTAAAAAAAGAAGCATTCAAGATTCTGTGAAGTTGCAAGTTTACAAAGGATGATCTTTCTACCAACAACTCTTTCTATCTGTAATGTTAGTATCGTTTGTATGCTTTTGGTTCTACAAGTCCCCAGAGATACAAACAAAGCGTGTGAGATCTGCAATAATCTACTTCTTCTTCTTTGACTTACTCGAAGATTGAGTATACGCAGTACCCTGCGTTGTAAATCAGGAGCAATGTATCATTCTCATATACTCAACAATGCAAAACACATTATCAAGAAAGCTATCAGATCTTGTCTATGTAAGTACCTCAAGCCATTCATCAAGCGAAGCAGTTTTGGTTGCGGTTCCAACTTCAACTTTAGGCGCTCTCTTTGCTTTCTGCATAAGGACAAACGACCCATTAGGATATGCTCACAGTTACTAAGGAGTTTTGGGATTGATTTGGTCGAGACAAAAAGACAACATCAAATGAAAATGTGATAAGATAGCGAAATGGAACGAACATGTCTTGTACCTTGGTCATATGCTTCAAACCGTTTTGGATATAGATGATAAGAACAATGATAAGCGAAATCAAAAGGCCACTAAGGAAGACTGACTCCATCCTGAAGAGTGGACCGTCTTCAACAACTTCGATGGTTCCATTATAAAATGTGCTTTGGGATGGCTTACTATCTATCTCATAGACGATGGTGCCAACTAGATCAAAAGCACCCGCCTGCACAAAGAAATAGTTTAAACTCGGATACTTTTCTAAAACTCGTGACTAGACAAAACTATATGATTAACAAACATACCTGCAGGAATTTGCTGACAGCAAAGATAAATGGGAAAGTAGCTTGAGCTGAAGTTGGCACAGAAGCGTTGCTGAAGCTCTGCACATAGAGGATACGATGTAACCACATAATAAGTAGACAACTAAAGAGAAAAGGCCAACAAAACAAAGATAGAAGACATTATAAGTTTCTAATTTTAGAAATGAGGAAATGGAATAAAGCTACAGCTTAGAGAAACGATTAAAGAACATAGCTGGGGTCAAAACAAAGATGAACACGACTAAACCATCGAAATAGAGAAGGGACAAGTTAAGGTAAAACTATATAACTATCATAGACCTAACAACACATTATAAGTTTCTAATTGTAGAAATGCGGAAATGGAATAAAGTTACGGCTTAAAGAAACGATGAAAGATAGTAGCTGGCGTTCAAAACATAAATGAGCAAGATTAAACTTTCTAGAGTCTTGAAACAGGGAAGTAACAAGTTAAGGTATTGCTATAGAACTATGATAGACTTAACAAGTACAATAATGAAATATCGTAATACAATGATGATTACAAAACGAAATACACGCCACGAGATTAGAATGGCCAATGTTTATGGTGCAGCCCGTGGAGTGACATGAGATCATGAGACAAGAACCAGGAAATGAAAAGAATCTCACCAAAAAAAGACAAGAATAACACGTGACACAGAGGTAAGATCAATAATTAATTACCAGAGCGGTGAGGTTCTGAACCAGAGGCTTTTGATCGAAAGGGAGATGTAAAGTTCCTTTAACCGCAACTATATGTACATCGGATTGACCTATTCATATAATATGATCCAATAACAAAGTTAGAAACTTTTAGATAACTTCAAGTAATTAATCAGTTTGATGAAATCATTTTTCGATACCATCATTCTTCATTCCAACGAGCAGCTCAGTCTCAACTCCAGCTTTGATTACTGCAGAAAACACACGAACTAAGGATTAGCATACAAAACAGGGAAGTACTACTTTTGGAAAATTAGAATCACAAACAGGAAAAAAAAGTCAATACTTTTTGCCCTGTTCTTGGGAAAAACGCAAAGGGTTTCAATTCCAGGAGCTGAAGTCAGCTCCAGCGCAAAAGCTTCCTCTGTTTGGCTCTCTTCTTCGCCAACATCGGAAACTTCAAACCCAGAATCTTCTGAATCCGACTGGCACAAAGCAACTAAGAACAAACACAACTCCGAGTTTAGTCAACAAACAGTAAAACAAACCTCATGTGAGATGAGACAACGCAAGATTCACAGCATCGGCGTCAAGAAACAGAGTAGAATCAGAAATAATCAGTAGGTCTATGTTAAGCTTTGGATGAGCAGAGAAAAGTGTTAAAGAACCTTGGAGGAAAGGTGAAGCAAGAAGAAGGAAAGCGAGGAAGAGAAGTCTAATACTCGTCTTCATGATGGAGATTTTTGAGATAGTTCAAGTTCGATCGTCGTGCCGTGCTCTGAACTCTGAAGTAAAAAAGGCGAAGAAAGCAAGAAGACAAGAAAGGTGTTTTGCTCTTTGACGTGTCTTTACTTTATGCTTCTTCACAGGCGCTGACGGTGACAAAGAAGAACCAACATGGCGTTAAGATCTGTTTCTTAAACGATGACGTTTTCAAGAGAATATATGATACTGACCCATTAAAAGGCCCATTCTTGTGCCAATTAGTAGTGCTCACTTATACTCGTTGAGATGAAAAAAACAAAAACAAAAATAAGCGAGAATCGCCCACCGTGGGGCTCGAACCCACGACCACAAGGTTAAGAGCCTTGCGCTCTACCAACTGAGCTAGACGGGCTTGTTGAAACAGTAAAATTTTCTAAACATTAATCCTTTTGTTATGATATACATACATTTCATTGAAGTTCAAAAAAATAAAAAAAAATACATACATTTCATCTAAATATCTCTTCAAAGAGTAAAAGAAGCATCATCAAAACTCTTAACTTAAGTATGAGAAGCTTTGTTAATCAAAGTTCTCATTAATACAACTGAGAGACAATGAGATAATGACTACGAAAGGTTTCTTCCCTACAAGGGATCGTCAAGCCACCCATTGGGTGATCAAATCCGAACTCTTCCTCAGCGCAACGAAGGAAGTTTCTGAAGAGAGGATGGTTTACGTACGATATTGGAACCACGAACCTCTTCTTCTCCACTTGTTCTCCTACATAGACAGCAACATGGCCCTTTGGAACAAGCTCTAAACTTGGAGATGTCGATGGACATTGGTTTCTTTTCTTCAAAGATTGTGACCTGAAAAGTTGCTTCCCGTTTGGAATCATCGATCGCATCAAACCCATCTTGTGTGTGTTTGTTTTACTTTATCAAATGAAAGGAGGCAAAAGTTTAAAGAAAGTGGCTTGAGATACAAGAAGTACAAAGGCTTCTACTTATAATACTTTATGATCTTCATTTAAGATCAAAAGGTGATATATATATATATATATATATATATATATATATATATATATATATATA
>OVBB01000200.1:0-36116 GCA_900406415.1 Isatis lusitanica
TGATCAGTTTATGAAAGACACAGGCTTTAGACAAAGCCCGTATGATCCATGCGTTTATGTTAAGGGTTTAAAACCTTCTGACCGTGTTTATCTTCTAATATATGTTGATGACATGCTAGTAGCTTCTAAAGACTCAGGTTCAATTCGGAAGGTTAAGGAAAGTCTAAACCGCGAGTTCGAGATGAAGGACCTAGGAGCAGCTACTCGTATTTTGGGAATGGATATTACACGTGACAGAGCAAAGGGAGTTCTCAAACTTTCTCAGTCTAGTTATTTGCTTAAAGTTTTAAAAACTTTTGATATGCATTTGAGTAAGCCGGTTTCCACTCCCCTCGGCTCACATTTCAAGCTAAAGAGCTTAAGTGAGAAGGAGATAGAAACCGAAGCAGAACTAATGAGAAATGTTCCCTACGCTAGTGCAGTTGGTAGCCTAATGTACGCTATGGTTGGGTCTCAACCAGATATTGCACACGCAGTAGGACTGGTAAGCAGGTTTATGGCAAACCCTGGTCGAGAACACTGGGAAGCTGTTAAATGGATATTGAGGTATATTCAGGGTACAATCAATTACGGTTTAACTTTCACTAAGAATTCAAGTTTTAAGGTGGAAGGTTACTGTGATGCGGATTACGCTACTGATCTTGACCGTAGAAGGTCAGTTACAGGGTATATTTTTCAGGTAGGAGGAAACACAATAAGCTGGAGATCGGGTCTCCAACCTATTGTTGCTCTCTCTACTACCGAAGCCGAATACATGGCTTTAACAGAAGCAACAAAAGAAGCCTTGTGGCTTAAAGGCATGTGTGAGGACTTAGGCTATGAACAAGGAGCAGTCAAGATTCATTGTGACAATCAATCGACAATTTTTTTAGCAAAGAATGGAGGTTTTCATGAGAGAACTAAACATATTCATACTAAATACAATTTTATCCGAGATGTGATTGCAGATGGTGATGCGAATGTTGTCAAGGTTCATACTACACTAAACCTAGCAGACATGCTTACTAAAAGTGTACCTGGTAAGACGCTGGAGAGGACTTTGACTTCGGTCAAAATCCTCGAGTGATTGTTCGGCTTCTCGTCTCGAGGTGGTCTTGCTGATTGTTCACCTCGCAAGACAAGGAAAGAAAAGAGATTAGAGGTTTGTCGTCTTTTCTCTAGTAATTACAACTAATCAGCTAAGTTATATATAAGTTTCAGGTGAAGGATTAGTTACCTGAGTCTGTCGGAGAAGCTGAATGGAGACTAGGCGTCTGAGTTCTTCACGTCAAGGACTCGAAGCTACGAAGGTCACCGGAAGCAGATCTGAAGACATGCAAGTAAATATCCGAAGCGTCGAAGGTGATGAAAATCGTCTGAAGCAAAGGTTTGTTCGTCGGAGCTGGAGAACAAAGCCACGATTCACATAACATATGATGAATCGGAGTCAAAGAAGGAGTCGTGTTTCGCCGGAGGTGGAGAAACAGCGACGGGAAAGGAAGGAAAGGCGGAGGAGAAGCCGAGAGCTGAAGAGGTCAGCTGCGCGGCAGAGGGAACTAGGTTTTCTCAGACTAAGGTCGAAGTGTCTCGAGAGCTTTGGTCGTGAAGTGGACAAGGTGGAGATTGTGGGCTTATGTCCCACATCACTTAAGCCTATTGGGCCTGCGCAAGCCCAATACGCGTCCGTCAGCCCAAGCCAGCTCGAGTCAACTCTCCTTATAAGAGTCAACATCTTCGTCTTCCTCAACACACGCGAAATAGATCAGTCTCTGCAACAGAAAGCAATTCACGAGTTAGAGAGATTGGTAGAGAGAGAACTTAGGATTCTAGAGAGTAAAACACTAAAGAGGTTAGGGTTTGTACTTAGCTTTTGAGGTTGGATCTTCCACCTGCAAAAGAGAGAGATTCCGTTAGTACTCTGTTCGCCGGAGTTTGTAATACCACGCCGGAGGTGTTTTCCGGCAAAGCAATAGTGGATTGAAGAGGAAGGTCTCTTCCCCAGACGTAGCAGTCATCGACTGTGAACTGGGTTAACAAAGAAGCGCTGATTCAACTAGAGTAGAATCAAGATCAAGTTTCTTCAATGTCGAGGAAGTTATGAGCATCTAATTCCTTTTTTTATTCTGTAATTTGGTATATGTTCATGATATATTCAATATCTCTTGCATGCCACATAGTTTTGGGACATTGGCTATTTACACAAAAATATAAAGTACTTATTAGAGTATGGTTTACTGGTTTAATTTGGTTATTGGAAATTAGCTCATATCCGGTTTATTATGGTATGTATATAACCTATTCCATGTACATTTTGTAAGGTAATTAACAAAGTGAATAAACAATTTTCATTCATCTTCTTTACGAGCTCAACACTCGATTTCACTCTCTTAGCTATGTTCATTCAGATTCAATAGTACTACCACATTAATTTCTTTAAATCTTCTTTATAACTTGCACTTATAGTTGATGTCTTGGTAGGGTATGAGATGAAACAAATCCTAGAGATTTCGAATTTTGAAGGAGTTTTTGGATCTGAATTCGCTTTTTCAAAAAATTTGAATGGTCCAAAAAATTATATTACCTTTGAGATAGACTAGAATTGGATAAATGGTTGGAAACTTATTATCCTGGAAGGGGGAGGGGGGAGAGTCCTTCATGAAAATAATGTTTCTGAGTACATTATAGATGTTTTATGGTTTGGTGAAAATAGGCAAAATAAATAGGAAGCGATTCCTTAATGTAAGATGTTTTATGGTTTGATGAAGAAAAAGTCTATAGCATTGAATCAGGTTATGGCCTACAATAAGGGTCTGAGTACAATAAGGAACTGTAATAGAGTTTATGCGTAAAGGCCACAAGTCTCTATTAGTCTATTACAAAGGTTGGCCACTGATCCACCTTTGGAACATGATAAATGTCTCGTTTGGTTTATACTCTGCTGTGTGTCCACCTCCCTATAATCAAAAAAAGATTAGTAATTAAACACTTTCGTCGTAATGCAAATTATGCAGTGATAGTAAAATGTTAAGTTGAAACAAGAAGACTTGCTTTGATAGTAGCATATGTCATCTTATTGGAGTAAGTTCTCGTGTATCTGTCAAGACAAAAAAAAGGCAATAATGTGAGTTTGATACAATGAGAATTTAAAAAAACAAAAGAAGATTAATATGATATATATACCCAGCTACTTGAGCTTTTATCATCCAAGGCCTCCAGGGATCAACGATAGAGTAGTTCAGAGATTTGATCCAGGCTTGAGTTCCTTGGAAAGGCATCGTGATGTCATGATCACCACTGTTCACCATGAACCGCACAATGTTATAATCTCTTGAATCTTGTAGGCAAGAGTGGACAAAGTTTACAAAGTATTGTTCTGTTTTATCTTCGGTTTTATAGAAACTAAAACCATATAAAAGCCATTTGGATTGATGCAAATTCGAATTAGTTTTCAATTTTTGATGCAAACCTATAAATAAGAGATCGGTAACCGCTGATGCTGTTGTTCAAATGATATGGTACGCTGCTCAAAATATCGTGATCGTATGGAATAGTCCAGTTACATCGCTTCCAGTGTCCTTTAGTCCCCTGTAATCATAAATCGTCAAACATTTAGATTTTATAAACTTTCTATATGAATGATCTTAAACCAAAGTTGGCAAATACCTTTTCAACATGAAGAGCTTCGCGAACTCTCTCATTGTTGGCCCAACATTCAATGAGATAATACAAATAATACTGCCAAAGGTAACCATGTCTCAATGTTTCTTCAAAATATCATAAAATGACAAAATACTATAGTGTTTTACATATATGGTTTAGCTTGTGCCTGGTATATATATAAATCTAATTTTGTAGATAAAAAAGCAACTACCAATATTAAACAAGGAGAAGATACATTAAGCTTTATGCACTAACATTTTTAAAACAAATCAGATGTTTTTTTCCAACCCTTTTATATGGTCACTAGATGAAGGAAAGAGGCATCACTTACATAGCAATCAGGAGATGTATTTTCTGTATGTATTTTGTCATCGCAATCTGGTAATAATATATGTTGTGTATTCACTTTGTCAGTGCACTGCAATTTAAAATTTTTTTTTTTTTTTTGAGATTTAGTAAAATTTTGAGATTTAGTACCAAGCAAAAAAAAATTTGATTGAAGTTCAGAGTGTACACCTTATGGTAATCCTCAACATGTTTCAAACACATTGTATTACGTGAATCCACTTTACCATAATTTCCATTGCAGTTTTTTTTCAATGACTGTTAAAAAAAAATTGTATAAAATTTAAGGCTTCGTAAATGATACAAAAAGTTGAAGATAAACTCGAGGCCAGGCTCGACTCGCTATATATAAGATTTCAAGTGACAAAGTAACAAACTAAAGCATTGCATTGCATATATTTCATACCTCGTAGAGTTCATCAGAGATTAATGACATTCCATGAGAAAATGGAATACGATAGTTTTCTTCAAATTCAGGATATGTTACTGGGTTTCCGAGCACATAACCCTGTTTTTGTACAAAAATATATAACTATGAGTCTTTGGTGTTCGAAAAAATGTACATAATAATTTGAAGCTGTTATGATTAACGACCTGTAGATTTATAAGAGGTTTGCAACATAAATAATTTCCTGCATATATATCATAGCGCGTCAATATAGTTAACAAGTGATAGAATATCAGATCGATTGGATTAATAATACAACATACCTTTTGAGATTTCTTGGACTAATGCCGGAACAGTCTTACCGGAATAAGAATCTCCGGTAACGTAAAACGGGTTAGAGAAAAACTGTGGATGCTTGCTTAACCACTGCCCAAAAGAAAAAGAAAAACTCTTATTAGTGTTTTAATGAGCCTACCAATAAAAACCTAAATCCGGTTCGACTAAAAATATTATAATGGGTTAGGCTTAAATGCAATGTTTTGAAAATCGAATTGGACCGGCTGGTCAAACCGGTTTAACTGATTTAGTCCCGATTCCGGATTGTCACTTAGTATATACTGTAAAAACCGGTTAAACTTAATAAAACCAGTGATCCGGTTCAATACAAATTCAGTTTTTTCAAATTTAAATCACAAATATATATATTTTTTTAAATTAGTTCATTTTCAAAAAAAAAAAATCACATTAATTAATAAATTGTTTGTTTCCAATTTTATAAAAACCATAATTACAACACATACCATTAAGAAGACACTTTAGTTTGCCATATTACCTTTTGAAGAAACTCATGGATCATCTTAGCTTCATGTGTGTCACTAGTTCTACCAAGTGGAGTTCTTGAGTAGGAGAAGCCAGCTCCAACAGGTTGATCCAAATATATTATGTTCGCCACCTGAAAATGTGATCAAATTTTCAAAAAAAGGATCAAGAATAATAGGTCATTGGGTTTATGATCGACAAATGAACATAATTTCTGTTACCTGTGTCCATGAATATGTAGTAGAGACCAAAGAAACAAGACTTCCATTGTAAACCTCAACCTTCACAGCCACTGGTCCTGTTTTTTTTTTTTTTTGTTTCTTACCACTTTAAAACACATCATTGAAACTGATGCTTAGCGAAGAAGATACTTTATTGGACTTACCGTTCTCAAAAAGAAGGCCTTCGAGAGAAGAACATCCAGGTCCTCCATTTAACCAAATAAGAAGAGGGTCTTCTTGTGGATTCTTCTCAGATTTAATGAAGTAGTAGAACAATTGTACATCCTCTTCCTCACCAATACCAATGTACCTTTCATTCGTAAGAAATGGCTTATTCACTAACTCCAAACCCAAATACACATTATTGCATTGGTAAAGAGAGAAGAAACATTATACAAACCCGGTTTCAAGTTCGAAAGGAAGAGGGCCTTCAAAACCAGGGAGAAACTTGACTATAGAGCCAGAATCAACATGATGACTCAAGACGAGTAGAAGCAGAAGCAGCAGGAGCCTTAGTGTCAAACTCATTCTCTTTGAGTTTCTAACTATTGGTTGCGTCCTTTACGAGATAAAAATGATCTATATAGATAACGTTTTGCTAATACACTCGTCGGTCCACGTTGAGGAATGGAGCAACCATTTTCACGTGGTTGGTGCAGCAGCCATCCCATCCCATCACTACTAAATAAGAGAAAATGATAAGATCATAACTTCATAAGATAGTGACAGCTCTTGTTTTCTTGATTCTTTTCCCTTTCTTGGTCTTCACCCTCACCCAGCTCAAGCCCGTCTCAGTACCATATTCAGCCCAAAGTAAACATGATTTTTGGGTCTTTTAATAAGACCATAAATAGATAGTATATGAAACTTTTTTTCCTAAAGCACTTTCATCCATAAAAATTCCAAGAAATTTCTCAAGCAATAATAAAAGTAGTATTTTAGTAAAATATAATTATTTAATTAAATTTTAATTTTGAAAAAACTGAAAAGTTAACAAATGTCTTATAAGACTTTTGATAAATTTCTCAAAGGTTATTATTTGCTAACTCTTTCTCACATTCTCTCTTCTTTTTATTTTAATCATAAAACCCTTTTTATATATTTTTAATGGAAATTTTTTAAATAATATATACTTTTCTGTTTGAAATTGAACATAGACCTTGGACCTAATTAAACTCTTCTCAGTTCTCACCATTGTAATGGAAGGACGCCGGATTTGATTCATATAGGCCTTTTAGGCTTTTACGGAGCGGAAATGAAAGGCCCAGGAGAAAACAATGAGAGAGCCTCATTGCAAATTGTTCTAGCATTAGTTTTGTTTTATTAGGTAAATCAAGATTATAGATTTTTTTTTGTGATTGTAGATTTCAGTGTTGTAAAATTTTGGGTGTAGCTCTGAAAAGATTTAATGTTTTAATTATAAATTTTACAAAGTCAAAATGAATATTCTAAATATTATGCTCTCTATGGTGAATAAAAAAAAAAAGAAAACAGAAAAAAATAGTCTGAGAGAGAGTATGCTGGACCCTTCTTTTCGCTTTTAAGAAAAAGACATGGTTATAAAAAAAAAAACTGATTTCTGCAGAAAATAAAAAATAATTTCTGTTTGTACATTTTAATCCCTATTTTAATATTTCCTTATGCAATTTTTTATATTGAATATATCAATATAATAAACTGTGCATCTACCGTTTCTTTACCAGACAAAATTTTCAAAAGTTTCCACAAGTCTACAAGCACGATCTCTTGAAACCACAGACACAACAGTTCTTTACCAATCAAATCCATTATCTTTGGACTTTGGTCTTTGGTCTGTCACATTCAATATCATGAAAACGGTCGTAATGCGAAGTCTTCCACTATATCCATTTGCAACTGCATCTCTTCGGTACTCGCTTCTCTATAAAAATCTTCATCGATTCTCTCTCTCCACCTTCATTCGCCGCGGGAAAGTAGTGGCGGAGGAGAGACACAAACGCGCCTCTGCAAGAACGGTGATGGCTCCGGCGATTGAGTTCGATCAGTTCGTTGAAGGAACGTTTTTGGCTTCTCTGTTCGCGTTTGTGCTTGCGTACGTTTTGCGTCGGAGTAGTAGTAGTAACGATGATGAGAGTTTGAACCGGAGCAAGAAGAGTCGTGAGCTCGTCGTCGTTGCTGAGAACGACGCCGTGTCGAGAAATCTTGTGACGGAGGATGATTCCGGTACCGATGTCATCATCGTCGGAGCTGGTGTTGCTGGTGCTGCTCTTGCTCATACTCTCGGCAAGGCAAGTCTCTGAATCAGTCCTATTCTTGATTTTTGATTTTCTCCAAAAGATCCTCAAGATTCGTTTTTCTATATATGGAAACTTTTTTAGAATGCTTTTCCTTCTAAAATTACCAGTTCGGTATATATATTATATTTCTGGAAAATATTGTACAACGCTTTTGCTTTTAAAATTACCATTTCAGGGTTTTTAAATCTTTTTGCAATAATGTTAGCTGCTGGAATTTATTAATTAATTTTATCAGAAAATTATTCTTTACATAGATGATAAATCAGTAAGAACAATTATATTTTAATTCGGATCACAAAAATGGTGTGATGATGTATATAGTTCACGGAACACTTGGAGACAGATATGTTTCTTTTGTCATTTCACCAAATGTGTGTCAGTATACTTGAACATGACGTAAGTTCTTGTTTACTTTTTGGCCTTTTGTTGTGTAATTACAGGAAGGGCGACGTGTTCACGTTATAGAAAGAGACTTGTCGGAGCAAGACAGGATCGTTGGTGAACTGCTTCAACCTGGTGGTTACTTGAAGTTGATTGAGCTTGGGCTTGAAGGTACACCCATGAACTTCAACTATCATATAACTATCTATACATATACTTCAGTCGATTTTTGGTAGGTAACTTGTTAATTAGTTTCCTTTTGTAGATTGTGTGAAGGAGATAGATGCTCAACGAGTTCTTGGTTATGCTCTGTTCAAAGATGGGAAGCATACTAAACTTTCTTACCCCTTGGAAAATTTTTCTTTGGATGTCGCGGGAAGAAGCTTCCACAATGGGAGATTTGTGCAGAGAATGAGAGAAAAAGCCACTACTCTTCCAAAGTAATCAATTTGTTTTTTTAATTCAAATCTATGTGTGATTCTGCTTCTTATACTAATGTTCTGTTTGTGATTACAGTGTACGAATGGAGCAAGGAACAGTTACATCGTTGCTTGAAGAAAACGGGACGATCAGAGGTGTTCAATACAAGACAAAAGAGGGCAATGAGCTTAGCTTATATGCTCCTCTCACGATTGTATGTGATGGTTGTTTCTCTAACTTGCGTCGCACTCTATGCAAACCTAAGGTGTCCTCTGTTCTCGTCTTTAAGAAGAAAATCTCCTTCTCTGTTTGTGGAACTTACTCAGTTTGATATCCAATCAGGTGGATGTGCCGTCTACTTTTGTTGGTCTTGTCTTGGAGAATTGTGAACTCCCATTTGCAAATCACGGCCATGTTGTTCTTGGTGACCCATCACCCATCTTACTATATCCCATCAGCAGCTCAGAAATCCGTTGCTTAGTCGATGTGCCTGGTCAAAAAGTTCCTCCCATTGCAAATGGTGAAATGGCAAAGTATCTGAAAACACATGTTGCTCCTCAAGTACCACGCGAGGCTCGTGAAGCTTTCATCGCAGCGGTTGATAAGGGTAACATCAGAACCATGCCAAACCGAAGCATGCCAGCTAATCCGGTTCATACTCCTGGAGCTCTTCTTCTTGGTGATGCATTCAACATGCGACATCCTTTAACCGGTGGTGGTATGACTGTTGCATTGGCGGATATCGTTCTACTTCGTGATCTTCTAAGGCCTATTCACAGATTTAGTGACAAAGAAGCATTGTCTAAGTATATTGAGTCCTTTTACACTTTGCGGAAAGTAAGCACCTCTAGATAAAGTCAACGGTTCGTATGTGTTGATTCATGTTTCAATGATGTTATGTGTGGTTCTTTTTTCTACAGCCTTTAGCTTCCACCGTAAATACATTGGCGGGTGCGTTGTACAAGGTCTTTTTGGCATCTTCTGATGAAGCTAGAAAAGAAATGCGTGAGGCTTGCTTTGATTATCTTAGCCTTGGAGGTGTTTGCTCATCTGGTCCAGTTGCATTGCTCTCTGGTTTAAACCCTCGTCCTCTGAGTTTACTTCTCCACTTCTTTGCTGTTGCCATATATGCTGTTGGTCGTTTAATGCTACCGTTTCCTTCGATTAAAAGCTTTTGGCTTGGAGCTAGGGTCATCTCGGTAAGTGGTTCTTCCCATTGCTACTACTATACACTAACATCTGCAGAAAAAAGAAAAGAAAAAAGTTTGATCTTTGTTAACTCTCTTGCACAGAGTGCTTCAAGCATCATCTTTCCCATAATCAAAGCAGAGGGATTTAGGCAAACGTTTTTCCCTCGTACCGTTGCTGCCTTATACCGCACTCCTCCTCAATGATCAAGGCTATTCAAACAAATGCTATAACGTTTTTTACTCTTATATTTTTGTTGCTTTATGATAATCATTGCGGGTGTTTAGGCAAGATGCTCTAGAACAAGTGTAACGTAGCTCCTTAGGTATATATGGTTGGAAGCAAAGAAGTGCATTAATGACAAAAAGAAATAAACCTGATTTTGAATGTCCTAACATCTTATTGGACTTTGTAAGCAAAGATAACATCTTAGTTGCTGGTAAAAGACATGAACTCAGCTATGTTCTGTTTCCAGAATCAACTTCAAGATCAGGACACGAACCAATCGTACCGTCCTGGCACCAATAAGTAATCCGAACCCTGAACCAATAAGAGAAGCAGATTCTTTGAGATTTCAATAACATTTGATTAGAAATTGATATGAAAACAATAACTTAAAGCAATATTCTGTTCAGATTGTCCAAATTTACCTTTGTAATACAGATAATATACTATTTTTATTTTACTGTCTATGTGAAGATTTCCGTATATGTAATGTACTTTTTAATTTCATGTATAATGTATGTTATTATAAAGCTTCACGTTTTCGTCAAAAAGTATGGTTTATCTAGTGAACAAAAGTATACAAGAGTCGTAAAATAGTGCTATGTAAACAGAAGACCAGTTAACAACAACATTCAGGATATTTTCGGAACTATATTATATAAATTGATTTCTAGATTTGGTGAGCACGACAAAACCAACAGATGAAAATTATTGGGTTAACACTTCGCAGATTTATATAGAAGAGCTTTCAAAGCAAGGCTGGATATTTTTGTTGGTAAGTCTTGTGAAAACTTTGTATTTATTGCAATGTTTTCAAAATGTTCTGCTTCAGTAGAAGATCCATTTCAAAGCAACACTCCATGCTTCAATGTTGTGACTTGTGTGTACGTTCTCTTTATATTCTTAACATTGACCCACTTTGGCATCTCTATGCAGACAAAATTTAGGCTATTAATCGAAACTGAACATAACATATCATGTGTATGTGTGGTTTTTACTTAAACATTTAGTCCTACTCATGTTGTTATAGTGACATGTTATGACAGTGTCACTGTATATGGGTTCAAGTGAGGTATTTTGTTAAGAAACCAAATGGGCAAATTGTTTCTTTTTTTGGCCAACGATTTATAGCCTCTTTAAGTTTTACAAGTTGAAGGATTTAGTTGAAGGGAATGCGTTATTTTCTTCGACTTCATGATGTGGTGACAATGTAGTTATCAATCCAAGTTTGCAAGTTGTTAACAACAAGAGCTAAAAGGAAGACATATACTTGCAAAGCCATGACAGTACACAACATGTTTAACTTGTAAGAAATCTTATTTATAATTACAACATTTGATCATACAGCTCAATAAATAGTCCTTAGCTATGTAGAAATTTTAACATTGATAGTTATAGGAGGATCTAGAAGATCCATAATATTATTGTTAATATTGTGTTATTAATACAAGAATATTACTATATATTTGTATATATCTAGATTAGGAAATATCCTTAGTATAAATATGTATGTAACCCTACACATTATTCTTATGAGAGTGAATACAATTCTTCAATATCATAACCTCTCATCAACTTTAATAATAGTGTTTATTAGTTCCTTTTTCAGGATTAGAAAAAAACATTCAGAGATTCTAACGCGTTTATCTCTGAATTTGTTTGTCAAATTATCTTTTTAGATAGAATTTGACAAATGTTTCCACGACAAGAAAAGAAGAAGAAATACTTATTTTTGTTTTATTAGAGAGTAAGAGGCAAAAGAAGCCAAATGGGAAGATTGGAGAAGGGTCCTACGTTATGGAAGAGAGGTGAAGCACGAATTGGTCCATAGAGTAATGTCTCTCTATAGCTCCTAGGAAATTTGCGAGGACCGGGACAACGTGAACGTCATCTTAGTTGTCACTCATTTTCAGTTGGACCCTCTTGATCCAAATCATGATAAGATAATACCAATAATTAACCAACTCATGGTGATTTAATCAGAATTCACCAATAAGATGGGAATATCTGTGTTTGTTTGCTAATGTAAGCACTTTAAATGGCAAACAGTATAAAATAATATTTTCAAATAGACAGCAAATCATTGTAACTTTTTTTTAAAAAATTAATATCATAAAAGTGTTATTTAAAAAATCTAAAATCTGTAATATATAATTTTAAATTAATTGTTCATACGCACAAAGAAGACATATGTTCATTAACGGATAGCATAGGCTTGTCTTTATTTGTAAGCACTCACTTGTGTTGTTAAGCTACAAAGGTTACAAAAGCTCATCAAAAGATCGTATCACAGTACGACATTGTCTCAATGTTTTGTGGAATTAATTTGTTCGAGGGACCTGATAATCACACCGTTTAGTAGAATATTAACCACTAATTTTTCCTAGTTATACAATTAAGGTTCACATATATATCATTTAAAAAAAAATCATTATATTTATATGGATTGTAGTAGAGTTTGCTCCCACGTGATAAGACATTGACTAGCATCGAAGTTGAACTTGCCAAGGTGGATGTGGAGAGCACTTTGGACCACTAGATGACTAGACCATTAGTAAAACCACATTTGTCAAATGTATACATTTTCTAATTTTTGGGACTAATTGTCACAGTTGTCGATTAATTTATTACAATATGACTCAATTATATAAATGGCAACAGTGTTTTATCCCTAAATTAATTACAGATTGTCAACAATTCAATTGCAAAAGTTCTCAAAAGAGGTTCTAAGTATTACTTTTTTATAATTTGATTATATAATAAATAATATAATAATTATATCTTAATATCTAACAAAAATTTGAACCACCTTAAAAAAGGGGTTAATAATATATATCTATTCTTATCGTGGACTATATAATGTTTACAAAAAGATAAAAATGAAATAAAATGAAAGACAAAACTATAAGAAGATATATCTTCAAAAACATAATCATGTTGCCACTACAACACTTAACCTAACTTCAATTATTTGTCTCTAAAGAAAGTAAATTGCAATAATGTAAACAGGAAATTTTGAGTATCACCTTTTTAATATTTAGAGTGATAACCTACAATCATATATAATATCTTTATATCTGATTGAGTAATAGTTGCTTATATATGATAAAATATTAGATAAAAGGAAGTAACAAAAACAAAAGAAAAAAAATTATGATGACTAATAGTTGAAAGTTAAAATTCCAAAAAATTCTGTCTTAATTTTATTAATCACATTTATTTTTATCTTTAAAATACTGCAGTTAATGCATTAAAAATGGTATATTTGAAAATTTTACATGACGTTATTTAAAATTGAAACTGCTCTAGAAACATTTTCCATCATCTATATTAGTTTTTGGCATTTGGATACCAGTTTTAGTTTGGTTCGATTTTTTTGGATTTCAGATATTTCGAATATAAAAATATAGGGATCGTTGGAGGATTTTATAAAATTAGGGCTAGTTTTGGTTTGTTTGTTTTTTTTGTTTCAGATCAGTTTAGATAATGAAGTTGAAAATCTGTTAAAAATCAAAAAGAAAATGGATCCAGTAAAATTTTGTTTTTCAAATAAGTTCGGATAGTTTCAAGTAATTTTGGTAATTCAGGTGATTTGAGTAAGAATATTATATAATTCAGATAATTCAGGTAATTTGGATAGTATTGATAAAAATTATTCCGACAGTTTTGGATAATTCGTATATCTTTATTTTAAAATAATTAAAATTTTGGATTTATAAATATAATTGAAATATTTTTATTATCTTAAACTTAAATCAAACTAATATTTTTGAATAGGCATTTTTTGTCCAAATTTTTTTTTTTTTGAATAGACATTATTTTCAGATATCCATTTAATTCTTAGTTTGATTCTTATCAAATAGTATAAAAATAGGGCTCGCGTCACAAATATGTGATACTTAGAAAAATGAAATGTGCTTAAATTATAGTATAAGTGGTGTGGGTTATGCCGAGACACATGAATCAGGGAGCTGCAAACTAAGGGCTGATTAATGGGTTTAGTAAGCTGTTGAGCAATAATCATCATCCCATCTTTTCTTTACCCTCTCAATATCAACTTAATTTTTGTTTGACGTACATTAAAATTTAAATAAATGTTATTATACCACTAACAAAAGTTAACTTTTATAAATTTTAAAATTTTATTTATTTCCACTAAAATCCTGTAACCCAAGAAAGTTAAACAGAGAAACATTATATATTTCCACATCAAAATTCACATTAGTATATATCTTCAAATCTTCATTACAATATTAAATGAAAATCTTTTCAAAAAATATGTTTGTGTCTATAACTACATTTATTTTAAAACAAAGAGAGTAACTATTTTTATGATCTATGTGTTTCAACTAAAATGTCTAACATAGTTAAAGTAAACGGACAACCAACTATCAAACAGTAGATAAAATATACTAAAACGGGAACCAAAATATAATTGATTGTGACCATTCACGTATTATAAAGAAATGAAATCTAAAAGCTGATAAACTGAAAATTAATGGAGTACCTCTAATTAATTTGAACCATGAAAAAAAAAAAAAAAAGTCAAAACGAACAAGTATGTTCGGTCGACATGTGCTTCAAAGTTCAAACTGCAAAACACGTAGTTAGTTTTGTAATTCGGTATCATAAGTTTGTTAGATTCGGGAAATATAATTGGAGAATGAGAACTGAAGTAACTTCATACGATTTTGACAGCTCGAGTTGAATTAATTATTGGTTCGGCCTTCGAAACTTTCTTTTTATAGAACATTACTTGCCTAAAAGAACACGCATGGTACGTATTATGGTCGAAATGGTACGCCACGATTCCAACGAGTTAACTAATTGTGGTCGATAAGTAATATCTATATATAGTAACATAGCTTCGATCGTTCAAACCTTTGAAATCTTTCTTGTTCAGTACATAGTTAGAAACATTATAATTTCGTGTGTACACGTCGTTAAAAAATGAATTCATGATCAACAATTCTAATCTTTCTTTGAAATCTTTCTGATTATATATTTAGGATCAAAAGTATCAACGCAAAACCAGTAAAATAGTGAATCCAGAAAGACCGCTTATTAGCTGTTGACTAATGGTCTAATATGAAGTCCACAAGCCTAACATTATGTGATACTTAGAGGTTTTAGCCAGATCAGGTTAATTATTTATGCATTTGATGCAAAGTCATTGTATGTTTTTACCAAACCAGACAAAAATCAAACCCATGTTCTGGTTTTTTCAGTTTTAATATTCATGTATTGCCTATGTTTTATTGTACTACGTCCCATTTTTTTAATAGTTGGACTTATATTCCTACAACACACATATTTTTGTACTGTTAATTTTTTACTATCATGTTTATTGTGCCTAATTAATCTAGTTATATTGTCTTAGCAGTGACAAATAAAAAAATGTTTTACACTCACCAATCAAAAATAAAAACTCTAAAAATGTTTCACTGATATATTCTTCAATCGGATTTGCATTTTTCTTCTTATATATATTTTACAATCCGATATCTCTTACTATTATTTTATTGTATCTAGTTAATCATATTGCTATTTCTTACCATGCAAAATGTTTTACCGTCACCAGGTCCATCAGAGACAAAATAAATTCTCAAAAGGGTTGGCGAAACTTGAAAGATTTCTAAAAATTAATTAATTAATTAATAAAATGCATAGAAAAGTTTGTAAAAAACTGTAAAACGTAATTTCAAAATAAAAAAAATCTATAAAACGTAGAGAAAATAGCCGACATGGGACACAAGAGAGGACTACCAAAGGGGAGCAACGTGGACCAACATGATAGAGCGTCCAAATAGTCCCCAAATTGTAACATTGACATGTTTCCTTTTTTCTTATATAATATATATTTTTCTGTGGGTCACATTATTTATATACTAGTATCCATTTTACATGGCGATTTCCTGTCGGCATGGCGTCCTCATTACTCCATCGCTTTCACTTTTTTCACTCTTATTTATCTAATAATTCATATCCCAAAACATTTTTCAAATCCCATTATCTTTTGTTCATTTTCCTGCGAAACTTCAAATCCCATTATCTTAGACATTTTATAAACGATTCATAATTTAGTACTAGGATGTATTACTTAATGTTGTTACCGTGTCACCGTTCACATTAAAATTTGATAAAGTGAATGTATAATTTGTTGACGAAAAAAAAAACAAGTCTATATTGCAAACCACTTAACTTTAACAATAGATAGAATAATGCAAATAAGAAAAATTCCCATCTCTTTTTTTCCTTTGTGTATTTTGGCGTAGCATAAAACTATATATAAATATACGCATGCAAACATTCTTAGACCTGTCGTAGCTTACCTACAACAACTCTCTCTTTCTCTATCTCTCTCCTCTCTGCCCTTTCTCACATCTCTTTCTCTAGTTCTTGATTTGTCGATTAATTGTTTTATCTTCTAACACCAACAAAAAAAAGAAAAAAAATGGATCTATTGTCAAAAAAGGCTACATGCAACAGCCATGGCCAAGACTCTTCGTATTTTCTTGGATGGGAAGAGTACGAGAAGAACCCTTACGACGTCGCCAAGAACCCTCACGGCATTATCCAGATGGGTCTTGCGGAAAATCAGGTAAACAAACATTAATCAACTACATCTACATGTGATCATTAATTAACTGATAACTAACAGAAATCAAAACATCTTTATGTTCTATAGCTATGCTTCGATCTTCTAGAGTCATGGCTTGTACAGAATCCAGACGCGGCAAGTTTGAAGAGAGACGGACAGTCTATTTTCCGGGAACTCGCTCTCTTTCAAGACTATCATGGCCTCACTACCTTCAAAAATGTAAGATTATTATGTGTATATATATGATCGAAGAAAGGTCGATTATCAATTTTATTTGCAGTACTTATTGAATGGTCGGAATGATTTTCAGGCGTTGGCAGATTTCATGTCGGAAAATAGAGGAAACCGAGTTTCTTTCGATTCCGACAATCTTGTCCTCACTGCTGGAGCCACTTCCGCGAACGAAACTCTTATGTTTTGTCTTGCAGATCCTGGTGACGCTTTTTTGCTTCCCACGCCGTATTATCCAGGGTTAGTACGTACAGCGTTTGCTTCATTTACACGTAACACTTTCTTTATCATTGCTACAAACTAAGTCTAACGAAGAGTCTCCTATTTGTTTATGTACTTCAGGTTTGATAGGGATCTAAAATGGCGAACCGGGGTTGATATTGTACCAATCCAATGCTCGAGTACTAACGGGTTTCGCATAACGAAACTTGCACTCGAAGAAGCCTACGAGCAAGCCAAGAAGCTTAACCTAAACGTCAAAGGAGTTCTCATCACTAACCCATCTAACCCCTTGGGCACGACAACGACTCAAACCGAACTCAACATTCTCTTGGAGTTTATCTCTAAGAATAAGAAGATGCATCTAGTAAGCGACGAGATCTATTCAGGAACTGCCTTCAGCTCTTCAGAATTCATCAGTGTCATGGAAATTCTCAAAAACAACCTACTCGAAAACACCGATGTTTATAACCGTGTCCACATTGTTTATAGCTTATCTAAAGATCTAGGCCTCCCTGGTTTTCGAGTTGGAGCTATTTACTCCAACGACAAAGATGTCGTCTCTGCCGCTACAAAAATGTCGAGCTTCGGCCTTGTCTCCTCCCAAACACAACATCTATTATCCGCGTTATTATCCGACACGAAGTTCACTAAAAACTACCTTAGAGAGAACCAAAGACGGCTCAAGAATAGACAAAGAAAGCTTGTGTCGGGCCTAGAGGCCATGGGGATCGGATGTCTCAATAGCAATGCGGGACTCTTCTGTTGGGTCGACATGAGACATCTTCTTAGCTCCAAAACGTTCGAAGCTGAGATGGATCTTTGGAAGAAGATTGTGTACAAAGTGAAGCTCAACATATCTCCTGGTTCGTCGTGCCATTGTGAAGAACCTGGCTGGTTTAGGGTTTGTTTCGCGAATATGAGTGAGGAGACATTGAAGCTTGCGTTAAAGAGATTAAAGAAGTTCGTTGATAGTGGAATTTTAAAGAGAAGTTGCCATATCAGTGAAAGCCAAGGACTAAAGAGTTCGAGGAAGAAGATGATGACTACAGTTTCTAACTGGGTTTTCCGACTGTCGTTCCATGACCGTGATGCCGAGGAACGATAGTCCGGTTTTTTTTTAATTAAGTTTAATAATAATCTTTTTTTTTTGTCATTGTGATGTATTTTTTTACCAGAATTGTATTTTGGTATGTAGCTGCTGGAGAGAAAGTGATGTAGTCTGCACGTGTATCTGCGGCGGATAATGCTGCGGTCTTTTTCCTATTGGAAAAAAGAATGAAAATAAAATTGAACCTTTAGTTTCTTTATATTATATAGTTTTATAGATTTCATTTCACCATACTTCGTCTTTATTGACCTAACTGAAATTCGTGTGCGGCCAATATTTCTCACTAATTCTGGAGCTTAGTCAACTCAAAACCCAACTATTTCATTAAATCTTCTAGTGTTCACATTCACTTTCTTCTAATAATCAGATTATATATTTCAATATATGATAGATAAATGTGCTTTATGATGCACGCAGTGAGCATTTAGACAACTTGAAAGTCAATAAAAACTACAATATATGAAAGGGAAAAGGTAAAATTTTAAATTTACATTTATTAACCACGTAGACTAGACAATGGAATGTGGCGACCAGACTGTGAAGATATTAACACATTATTGATGGATGGGATATTAAAAGATAGACATCTCTCCGTTTTATAAGTTGGTTGAATAGTCAGCCTTTAATCTTTTATCGCCCGACCAAGGTTAGATAATATGTTTTAAAATCGTTCGGGCATGGAATCGAGACCCTGATATACGTAAGTCAAGAACTGAGATTTTGGATAATTAGATTAATTATAAATCGGTCACATAATGCATTATGCATCTATATCTGCCCTTTTGTCGATCAAGATCGATTTTAAAGATATCCCCATAAAACTAGTGTTTATAGTTGGGTATGAATAATTAAACTTATTTCTATTAAATCAAAAGTAGAAGAATTCTGGAAGTTCATAGTAATATATGCAGGATTGGTCTTGGGCTAAAATCTAAGAAATAAAAGTTTTAGGTACCAAAACTAGACAGCAACTTAAACGCATTAAAATTTGGTAATATGTTGTTGTGGTTGAGTTCATTTTTTTTCTATTAATGCAAGGTTCAAATCTTTTATGCTATAAAAAGCGCATAAATAGTTTTTTTTTCTCTTCAGTTTTAGGCTAACAAATTGTACGAGCCAAGACCTGAATATATGTTAGCTTTTTTTTTTTTCTTTTGGTCTAATCATGTAAGCTAAAATTGGTATATATGTAATATACCATTATGAATCTATTCAAATAAGTTATTGATTCAAATGCACTGCAAAAAATATACTCCCTCCGGTTTTGAATAGTTGTCGTTTTAGAGTTTATTTTTTGTTTTAAATTAGTTGACGTTTTCAAATTTCAATGCAAAACTTAATGATTTTTAATGATTTATAATTATTTTAATTATGCAGAAAATTATATTATTGGTTGAATTGTGTTTAAGTATATAGATAATTGTGTTTTTGTTTTGGAAAACTAACTAATTAAAGAAGTTCTTAATCTTTGTGCATCTTTCTAAAATGATAACTATTCAGAACTAGAGGGAGTACATAATAAACGACATCGAAGTTTGTTACAAAATTTTAGTTTCATTATAGTTTGTTCAAAGATGTGGAGCGAGTAGGTGAAGATGTGATGAGTTGTCTGCAAGTAATTGAAAGAAAAATCCATCTTTTTGAAAATTTCAGAGCGTGATTATTACATTAACTAATTAGAAAGTGATTATTCGGCATGACTACAAAAATATATGTGCAGCTTACGACATTCAGATTTTTCTATGAGATTCTGGTCTGTGACTTTCGGCATAGAAGAGATCGACAAATCGTCAATCGCTACTAAAATATAGAAATCATATTCACACTAGGACTAGGTTAAATTATTACTGTGATTAGATTAATTAATTAATCGTGCAACGTACTAGTATGTTCTTGCATGTGTGCGTAAGGCTAAATTAAAGTAGGAATTGTTTATGTAATAGAGATAGCAAAACTCATATACAAAAGTAGCTCAAAGACATATATAACACATATTTGATATTTGTTCAACTCAACCATTTATCTACCTGTTGAATTATTAGAGTCTTCTTTATCTTGTCAAAGAATTATTAGAGTCCAAAATTTCTTTAACCATGTCTAGCAAAAAAAAAATATATTAGCGTATTGCAAATTACTGTGTGCTTGCATATGTTCTTGTTATCTCACACATGCAAGCACACACTAATTGAACAATGATATCTAGAAATTATTATCTCTGCTAATATTTCTCATCAATGGTTCACATTACAATAACATAAATAAAATTTCACTTGTTTTCATGTGAAAAATAAGATATTATCCATTAACACTCAAACAAAAGGAATATCTCACAGCTCCTGAAAATTTACCATTGTCCAGATTCTTACATTTTTTTGTTGCTTCAGTTTCTTTAATTCACAATATATTTCCTTATTTGTGTCTATCAAGAAAACAAGATTCGAACCCAAAAACAAAAGGAAATTAAAATTACATATACATATGTACAAAGAAATGACAAATTTGATGAGATGCGATATATTGTCATGTAGGGGATATACATGAGGGGTGCCATTTTTCTTCACATGGGATAACAGAGGACATTTTCTTTTGTTTTCTAATTGGCCATTCAAAAACAAGTATATTGTAACATAAAACAAGTTTTCTGGAACAACCTTAGCTTGCATATCCAATATATATATCATGTGTGTATTGATATGAGGCATGACGGGGCCACATGACAACACCTAATTGATCCCTGGATACCAATCTATATCAACCTACGTACATATACTCCTAGTAAAACTACTTTATCAGAGTCAAGAAATTGTCATTTTACAAAATTTTAACTCGAGCTATTGCATATAAACTAGGGGATTTTGCCGAAGTAACACGTTTTCCAGAAAAAAATGTGCTAAATTAACGTGTATGAAAAGCTTTGTTAATTAAGTAAATAGCTAATTCAGTTGGTTATACTTTTTTTTTTATTATCAATTATAAGGCTAGTCTTTCAAAATTATTGCTAAATTATAGTACCAAAAATTGCACTTCTAGCAATTACTCATGATTCAGTTGAAACCATGTTATTATATTTTTCATCATTTATCGATGATTGTTGTATCCTCTAGTTCTACAATCACAACTATTAAAGTATATAAATGATGGACGTAGATGTTTACTATAACTGGATTACTTAGTGCAGACGAACTAATATCAAATGTCTTGTAGTGCTCTTGTGCCTTTTTTTTACCGTAGACAAAACTTCTTCATCTCGCTACAAAACACTGGTGAGTGGTGAGACAAACAAAGTTCCATATTGATGTTTTCTTTTTGACAGGACTTTTACATGAACATGAGTAAAGTGTGGAAACTTACTTTTGTTTGTTTGGAACGTAGGGGACATGACACATCATTTTTCAGAAAGTGTTGATCTTTGTTGGGTCAGAGTGTTTTTTCTTTTCTTTTCATTTTGTATATATATATATATATTTTTTTTTAATTACCTGTACCAACCGACTTTTCGTTTTAAGTACTCATATGAAAATTGATCAAATGGTGATATATCATTTTAATATCCAAGCTACTTGGTAAATTATTTTCACCATACGTGAGATACTACTACTTCTAATCTTTTGAAACATAAAGGTTTATCAAACTTTAAAATTACAAAAATTGGTTAATGACATCAACAGTATTTATTACACACATCCACAACATTGGCATTAAACTGGTAAATTTTAGTTTTCAGTGTTCCACAACTACAAATAAAAAAACTGTATATTTCACTTTTAATTACTCGTTAGGAAAGAGACTGAATTGCGTTCTATTCTATTATCTTTTTGTACTATATATGAATTGAAATGTGAAAAGATTTTCTACTAACTACTATATAGCAATTATGTTCTTTTCCATTGTCTCTTCTTTAGACTATATGGCTTTTTTTATATAACAAGTAATGGCCTACGTCACAAAAAAGGAAGTTTGCATAATAAACCAAACAAACATCACATAAATACGCATACTAACAATAGTATAGTCAACGATAGAAGTAATGCATAACGATTAAGACGATACGTAGACTATATATCATATTATAACATAATAGACGCGCGCTAAACGATATCGGTGGTTCTTAAACGGTATCAGACTACACATACAAGACGGATGGATAATATACTAAAAAGATTCAGTTTCATAGTTTATGAGAAGAGCATGGAAGTGTTCTTCCTATGATTGCTCACATCTTCTAACCTTTCCCCATTGCAAATAGAAAAACCAACCCAACAACTGACAAAACCTATGAAACAAAGAAAATAACAAAGTAACATTATATAGAAACGAAATATCAACCTACAAAAACTGTAATACATCCATAAGCCTTGCTCGGGGAAGCGCAGAACTGGCGGATGCAGCCAAGTGGATCAAGGCAGTGGATTGTGAATCTACCACGTGTGGGTTCCATAATGGAAGCAGCACCCGCACTAGCATTAGATCCCAACACAGAGAGTAGTACGGTGATGAGATAAGTATTAAGAATGGCAATTTAAGCCGCGTTATTGGTTGTGGTTAAAGAGGCAAAGCTTTCGTTGCGTCTGTTCTACGGTCCACCAGCATGGCCTGGAAGTAATATATACGTACTCTAAATTATTTCTCTATGTGAATAAGAAAAATTCAGTCCCATATGTGGTATTGGCCAACATATAATATCTTATATAAAATTGGTTACTAACCTTTACATGCAGCTTCTTGCTCGGTGCATGGTCACCTTCTCCCGAAGTAACTTTAAAAATTTACCAGTATACTTACTAGAAAGAGTTAATGGCTAGTCGGACAAATTACAGCACCAGAGACGGTTAAAAATCATGCATGAAGAAAATAGTACCTGTGAAATTGTATAGGATTGAATCAATCAATAAATGAGAGCGCTAGATAGCGATGCTAAAGCCTGTACGTGAGGAGAAGCATATATACCTGCCAATGACTATGAGGACAATGTATGGTAGGAACTAGGAAGTAATAGCAAAAAAAAAAAATTTATACAAAAAAGGACTAAAGCCATTAACCTTTCTTTTTGTAAATTTTATACAAAAAAAGAAGAAGACATAGTTACATCTGCTCTCCACCAGAACGTTTCAATTACAAAGAGTTTATATTTGCAGATTTTTGAAACATGAACAATACATGCGATGCAAGTTCCATCATTTGTAACAAACTAACTGCAAATATTTTAATCTTTTTTTTTGGCTTTGTCAGAGTCTATAAATTAAGTTGCTGCGATGTAAATATAGATTGAGTGGGATCATTTTTTTTTAAAGATAACAACAAGAAAGAGAAAAGAAATCGAGTTTACTTGAAAGGCGAGTGTGTCCACGGCAAGAATGTAAGGAATGGCCTCAGCCTAATGCGAAGCTCCGAATAAACAAACTATGAAGATATACTCATGGTTAGGTTTGCCACAATAAAGTAAGTTGTACTAGGGTTCAAATTTCTACTTCTCTTAAAACACTGATGCACTTGATGTAACCAGAGTTTTCTGGTGAATACAATTTTACATTCATTCAAAAATGAAAAAAAAAAGAATAAAAAGAGCGAGTCCATGGTTTCCCGGAGAGAAACAAACGCATGATTCAAAGCTAAGATTGTTCTTATTTACTTTAATTAATATCAGAAGAACCAGGTTTCTAATCCGATTGTAGCCTTTGAATCAAGGCACTAGTTCTTGGACCTGCTCTGACGCTGTTTCACGGTCCAACATTGCTGGCTGTCTCATCATCATCCTCCCTTTACTTACATGTCTCTGTAACCTCACCGCTTCTCTCAACTGATTAAATTTCATTTTCACTGAAATTTGTGTGTACCTGATGATAATATGTTGGTTGTTACTTGTTATTAGGGTTAAGTCACACATGTGGGCTGTTAAATATCATGCATGAACACATCACTAACGATTGTGAGCAGAAAAGGTCTGTCTATAAGTTAGGAATATCATCTGTCTCTAACCCGATTGTTTCTTGGACCTCTATGGTTCGACATAAAGTGGTAATCCCTGGAAATGCCATTATATTATAGTTCTTCATCCTGAAATGAAATTTAACTCTTTATTGTTTATCTTTATGGAGACTTGATGTGGAGGAAACAAACCTGCTTTGTGGCTTATTAACCGAAAACAGAGAGCACTTGTTTTTTAGTGTTCATTTTCAGCTTTGATATGGTCCACAGTCGTTCAAAGGCTTAATATTCACACTTTTCTGTGAGACATGGTTCAGGATTCTGGTTCAAATCCGGTTCGGTACGTGCTGGATCACAAATCAAGTGTAGAGATAAATCACATATGTATTGTTTAGATATGATACCGGAGAAAGAAGAGATCGGGAGTTATAGGATCTTAGCCGGAGTCGATAGTGAGTCTTCACACAGCATTGGTGAAGTGCATAGAGTCATCCGGAGACAATTTATTCTGCTTTTACTTCGTTAATTTTGAAATTTATATGCCTTTTAAAAAACAGACATATATTATAATTTTTAAATAGCCAAGTTGTTTTTATATGGTTTAAAATTAGGATAGATTATATTATTTACAAAATACAAATTATTTTTTTTTCATTTTTCATTTTCTCAGGAAGAAATTTGAGAAAAGATGTTGTAGAGATTATTTCAGTCTGACATTTTCACTTAAATTTTGTTATTTATAATTATTTAGAGTTTTTAAGTGTTTGTTTCACTATCACTTATCTATAATCTTATTTAATTTTTGTATGCTCGTTTTATATATTTTCAATTTTATACTCCCTCCGTTTGTGTTTAATTGTCGTTTTGAAGTTATGCACATAAATTAAGAAAAAAATTAATTTCTTACTTTTTCAATACAAATCATCAATTAATTATCTACCTAACTATAATTCAGCCAATAGAAAAATAACTTGTATAATATAAATGATTATAAAAATAAAAAATCAATAAATTTATGCATTGAAAAATGAAAACGACAACTAATTTCTAACAAGATTTTAACTCTAAAACGACAACTAAATGAAAACGGAGGGAATAGAACTTAATTATAGAAATTTATCTTTGTTACCAAATTATAGTATTTTTTCAAGTTTAAAATGATGTAAATAGCGTAAGAAATTAAAATTAAAAACGAATATATTTGCAATAGTTATAGCACAAAAAAATCAGATTGAATCCAAGAACATGCACGAATAATCGAATCAAAATGTGGTAATAATACTGTAAGACGGAAGTGGTACCAAATTGTTGGGATTATATGTCAAAGGCAAAGAGTGAGTCACCATAGTGGATTAGTGACTATGGACTCTCACCACAGACGTAAAGTACGTGTTTCGACCGACCTTTCATATCGCAAGCAATGATGTAATCTCCTTCGGTTAATAAATGATAAAATCTTTGTCTGCCTATATATACATCCAACATATATTTATATATAGATGTGTGGTGGCTTATCAAAAACTTTTTGTTTATGATGATTTTTTTTTTAAGTAGATTATGATCTGCACGTTGAAATTATGAAATTGTTTTTTTTACAAAATTTTAGTTTAATAAAACGACGGATTTTTGTGTTTAATTTTTAATTTATTTAGAATTTTAATTTGTCATTTTACGAAATTTAGTGTTTTTATTTTTATTTTACTAGTATAGATTGTGAAGTGAAAGCATATATATATAGCATTTATAAAAGAGTTATGAAATGAAAGTTCAAGTGGGGTATATTAAAGGGAAATGAAAACTTTCTTTCCGATTTGTCTTTGGGCAATAATTCGATGCCTCTCAATCTCATCGTGTCTTGAGCAATGAGCATTCTAATAGCCAATTGTCGACTTCATAAATTATGTTCTTAACGTATAGTTAGGTAGCATCATCATAATAAGAAAATATATAATAAGGTAATCGTTATGTTAATTAATATTCCTTCTGTCTCAGTATGTAAAATATTTTAAAGTTTTTCTTTTCATATTATTTAGTTTTTCTCAAGTTTCTATGTAGATTACTAGATTTTAAACTTTTTAAATATAATATGACTGTTAATACTCTACTATACTTTCTGTTATTAGTTAAAGATATTTTTAATAAATGTAAAATAATAATTGTTATAAAAATATTAAACATATTTATAGTTTCTTAATTTGCATGCTAAAATGTTATTGTCATCTAATGAGAAATTAAAACTGCATTAAAATATTATAATTTCAATATCTTCTTACAATTGAAGCAGAAATAAATTTTGTTGTAATCGTTAGATATAATAGTTTAAATAAACTTGACATCAAAGAATATTTAAATTCTGTAGCACATTTCCTATTTTTCTTGTATATATATAAAAGCATAATGCGGTTTATTATGATATATATATACTCTCTGACTAGACTTTAGTTGTCAAAGGCCTAATGATTCGTCTCTTACAAAGTCAGATAATCGACCTCATCAGATCCGGTTTTTTATCCCTGTATTATTATAATTACTTATTCCTCTGAGCCAAAGAGTTTAAATTATTTATTCTTTTTACCCCAATTTGATTCAATTATTTGCACCCTTTTACATTTCAAGGTAATATTCCTTCCTTTTAGAAAAAGAAATAGAATCAGGGAATAGTTCTCTAACAGAAAGTCTAAACGCCCTCTTCTGGATACTCCAATTATTTAATATAAAAAGGCAAAATAATTAGTATTAACTGATTAAAAAAACAGAACTATTATTTAAAGAGATGATTATGCGTGGAAACTATTTGGAATATATCACGAATATAATATGAATATGATACCTTTAATTAAGCACACGCTTAAGACATGAAATACAGTTAGGATCATACATTTGGAAAAATTATTTGATCACTCATACTTTGTACACACAATCACGAAATCACAACATTTCGCATCTAATTTTTCTTTTTATATAAAATATCGCATCTAATTCAGTTGAACATAAAAAACACTTTGATTTTTATCATAAAATAGCACATCACAGTAATAACACATTTTAGTTATTTTAAATGTATTATACTAATAATAATTAGTTTGCTATTTGATCACATATAGTTATATAAATCATAAGAATATATGTATGTGTATATATATATATATTTCATTATTGGAAGCCACAATTTGACTTCACATGATATGTATGCGTTAAAACATAATAATCGTAATATTAGAAATTAGAACAAAACGCAGACAAGAAAAGCAATATGTTTGGCTGGCCGCAAAGCCGGAAAGATGATAAAAAGGGTCAGACAATCCATACATCATTCTCCCAACTCAGTCTGTCCTTAGTTATACAATTACATTCATTTTCATTTTGTGATGAAATTGATATATATTATCTCTTCGTTCAGGAAAAAAAAAAGTATTGTACGTAGAAATTTTTATTTATTTTTTTACCTTTTCTAAAACACAGAAGATTAGTTGTGTTGATATTAAAAAACTCTTCGAAATCCAAAATGATTTTAGTTATTTTTGTGTTCCAATCATTTTTACTTACAGAAAATTTATCACTACTTCCTTTTCATGCCATAATAAAATTCAATTTTGATTGATTGCAATATAAAATCGTTACTTACAGGAATATATATGATTTAGAATAATATTTGATCTAAAATTTTATATACCAGGTTCTTAGAGTAGAGAAAGTATAATTAAACAAAGAATTTAGAGCCATATATAAAAATATATACAAAACAAAATTATTTGCACTTTTGAATCCAAAACGAGTTTTTTTTATATGTGTATGTTTTGTTATATATGAAAATAAATATTCGACGTCCTTAAAGATGGGACTAGAACTTAACCCCAAAAGAAAACTTATAAATTGGAGAAGATATATAAAACCAAAAAAAAAATATAGGCTCCGAATGGTGAACGGATTTTGAGTGGTGCGGAACCAGTGGTTTTTGGACGATACGGTTTTTACAATTATAAAAATGTATAGATACATAGTATATGTAAAAATTTTCGGTACTGTTAAGTGCGGTGCGGTGCGGTTCTCATGTTACTATTCGGAGCCATACTATGGCTACGAATGGTGACGGTGAACCGCACCGCACCCGCACTTAACAGTACCGAAAATCTTTACATATACTATGTATCTATACATTTTTATAACTGTAAAAACCGCACCGCCCAAAAACCGCTGGTTCCGCACCATTCAAAAACCGTTCACCATTCGAAGCCTATATATCTAACTAGCAAGTTGAACAAAAAAAAAAAATCTAAGTAGAATTAAAAGTATAAAAGCTTGAAATCAATGAGTGGATTATTTGTCATCAAAGTCGTCATAATCATGATTTGAACCATATACATATATATATGTGAGGGAATGAGAATCAGAGACTCCATCATAGCAAATCATTGGTAGGACCCAAATGTTTGAAGGATGTCTAGATTTGACACGTGTCGAACCTAACTGACAAATGATACTGTTTTGGAACTGCTTTGCTTCTCGTCTCGTGTGGATAAGATTTTTGTGAGGGATGCATGATTCGATGGATGGTGCTTATTGTTGCTGACATGTGAACCACCACTATCAGTTTTTGCTCTGTTCTATTCTTTTTTCTACAATTAATTGTTACATTATTCTTTCTTATTGTCGTGGATGAGGTTTCAATTTAGATGATTAATTTAATTTTACCAATCATCTGAACTCTCTAAAAAGGTAACGAGAGTCACATTATTATATTTTTCTAACATGACATCTTTGTTACTATTTCCCTTCTTTTTTTAATTCCACCTTCCACTTCACGTACTTTTTAATTTTTGCATTTCTTTAATTTTTTTTTGAACTTCATGTTTTTAATGTTTTTTTAATGTATCCTCCTCTTACCTTTCACCAAAGTCAATGTTTTTTCTATTCTTCTTCCTTTTCTTCCTGTATAATATGTTCGTATTTTCATGCCGACGAAAAATAATTTAGAAGCAGAAAACTAGATTCAAAACTGTAATCTCTTAAGTTTTTTTCGATTTAAGTTTACAAATAACAGGCCTGAATGATTTGAAATTTTGTACGTTTTCATCAAGGTGTATAATTAACTTATCCTTTTACCTAGTGTTACTGTTATGACCTTTTTTCACCCCTCAATTTGTTGGTTAAAGCCATTTACATTTTTTTTTATGTAGAAGAGACTAGCATGATCAAAATTTTATTTGTATGGCTATTCTTATTCTTGGTTTATTTTTAGATTTTTAAGATTTAAGTTTATTGATACCCCAAATAGAATAAATTTTCAATTTAAAACTTAATTAGATGTAAAAACAAAATTGCTATAAGTCAAATGAAGAAGATAAATAGTGTTTTATAAGGTATATACATGATAGTTTGTTTTAACATACTAAAAATTTACATAACTTTGAGAATGTTACAAAAAAAAAATTATACAAAATTAGAGCTAAGTAACATCAATAAGACTATTTTAGATATATTACATACTAATAAATTTGGATTCACTAATTATTAAATAATTTTTAATGTTGATGACTTATAAATATATAATTGGAAACTTAAAAATCTAAATAAAAGTTGAACAAAATAAAACTAATCATGGCGTCTAGTTATCTAAAAGATCGCATACATTACATTAATATATCTGTTCGAACTCGAACCAATTACTACTTTTGTTGTCGTAGATCTTATATTAGATGATTGGGTCATACTTTCCTTTTAGTTTTTTCAAAGATCACACCTAGTTCAACATTAGCATATTGATTAATATCTTAAATAAATCTAATTATTTAATATATAGTTGATAATTGGTTTGTGTATATGTCGTCGTGGAAACGAGTCTGCCACACCTTCTTTTGAGAAGACTGGTCTGGCGGCAAGGGACCAACTCTTTTTAATGAGAAAAAAAAATTAATTAGTACCATATACTACTAGTACTACTATTAGTTAATTATTTAAGTATTATTATGCAATCATACACGCACTTTAAATTATATTTGATCCGTCAAATTAAATGCCTGCAGTTCGTACATTATCCATGTAGATTTCATAAATTCTTACAATTCTTTGGATGCATCTGCAAACATTATATTTAAACTCCAAAACTGACTTTTATATCAAGTAACAAGAACATTCTAATCTTCTACATGTATGGAAGAAGTTTTTTTTTAACCTTTTCTTCGTGAAACTTTTTTTATAATACTTTTTGTATTCATGTAATTTTTTGATTTTTTAGTCGGTTAGACAGTCTTAATTAACCAACAATCTCCAGTTGAGTCTTATTTTAAAATCCAACTGAATGTTACATAGAATTAACTGTAATCTAAATCTGAGGGTAAAATTTGACCAGAAAAAATAATCGATTTCACTTAGTATGCTTATTTAATTTTATTATAAAGTAAAAACAATATTTTCCCTTAAAAATATAATTATTTTAAATGCCAGTACACCATAACAAAAAATATTATATTGCAGTTTTTTTTTTTAGAGTCGTAGGTCCGTAACCTTTAGGATCTACTATCAGGATCAAGTGGTAAAACATAATTTAATCGAGTTAATAGTGTTAATAATAATGTGTATAGGATAAATATCACAATAATAATAATAGAAACAATACGAAAAGTGTGTAGAATATATATAGGAAATGGATTAAAAGTAATGATAATAATAATGCGTATAGGATGGGTAACCTAACTTTGGTTGGACGAGTATAGCCGACAAGGCACTACTAGGAAGTGCCAAAACAAATGACAAAGCTGAGACCAAACCCAATGAAAGGTTACACATCAACTTTCTTCGCAATTACTTCAAAGATGTATTTTCTTATCGTCGACGAATCACATTCCACCACATCATTCTTTCTATATTGTTTTTTGTGTGTTCTCTTGATATTTCTAATGTTACGTCAGATATATAACTAAACAAAAAGTGATTTTAAAGGTTAAGACGTATATCTTTTAAAACTATTTGGGCCACATAATGAAAAAAGAAATTTTTGACTTCAGGTAATGTGGAACCATTTTATGGAACTTAAGTACTGGACTAAAGATATTTTGGCTCTGGACATATTTTTATATCGTTATAATTTACTAGTATATACGATTGCAATTAATACTCTCGTTTATTTATCGTGTAATTAAATTACAATAATCTATTTGTAGTCGCATTTCATAACAAAATGTAAACAAATTAACATGGTTTTTGATTTTGGTGATTCTATCCATAATATTTTGTTATTAGGTTGTAAAACCATTAATTATATATATGTTCATATATGTCTACTTTATCCATTCAAAAATAAATTAATTTGTATTTTTCCCAAAATTTAAAGATAGTTATATATTATGTTAAGATCCAATCGAATAATTAGTATGGTGATGAACTGATGACCTTTGAATGTTTTCGGAAATAAATTATATGCCTAACTCTTTCCAAAAAGTACTAAATTAATTGGTGAAAGGGATCAAATTAAAGAACCAAACCTAAACAAGATGGTGGGGATCGCTATCCATATGTGTAAAATAAGAAACAATTAATTAAAATGTGTAATATATTTTTCTCAAAACAATTATAATACATAATTAAATAAATGAATTGAACATCAAGGGCCAATGTGTTTGTGACTTTGTGTGATAAGAAAAAGAGAGGCTGAAGATTGGGTAGGTAAACGGACTTGTGGTCCGTTATTTAAAGGCACCTGTGTGTATCACAATCTAGTTACTATTAATAGATATATTTCGTCCAAAAAAAAAAAGATATATATTATTATATGCATTTATAGTTTTTTCTCAAGATATTCTAAACTCTTATGATAAAACTGAAAATTTTACTATTTTGTTTTCAGGATGAAGTATTTATCATTATATCATTGTACAATAGAGAATTGAATTCTTTGAAAATATCAACTTATCTATGGAGAATGGTACCCCAAAAAAAAAAAAAACTTGTGTTATGAGAAATTACAGAACCCTTCTTATTCTCATATATGTCTATTTTCAGTTTTTTACATTCATACTTTATAATACTAAATCTCCTTTTATAGAATTGCTACATAACAAAAGAAAATGCGTAAACACTATGAGAATGTTTTAAGAGAAAGTTACGGTACGAATCGGTCTGCCATTAAAAAAAAGTTTTAAGAGAAAAACGATTATAAAATTAAACTTCTAAATTTGGGGCCTCTATAGAAAGAAAAAATTAAATAGGACAAAGTTACTTTTTGTCCGCGTGATAAAAAACTGAAGCTGAAAATTTCATCATAAAATCTAAAATACTATGCCGACTGAACTAATGATACGAGAGCAATAATGAACGAAAAGCTTTTTAAATTATAAAATAGAATTTTATTCATCATATGAGAATCCAAATATAAAAATCATTTAACTTTTTGGGGAACTTTTCTCTTTAGTGGGAAGAATAGTAGCAAGTGCCAAGTGGGATGCTCATTTGGTCAACCTTTGCAAGTGAGAAAAATAAAAAGAGAGAGAATTGTGCCATAATAATTTCTCACATTATTCTTTTCAGAAAATAAAGTAGTACCAAGAAAATTAATTACTTTGATAAAAACAAAAAATAAATAAATCATTCCTTTGATTAATAATTATTAGCCATCCACCCACCCATCAAAATTCTAAAAATAAAAAATGAAAAAAATGTTTCTCTTCTCCTTCTTAAGAAGCCTCTTGGCTTCATCTCCTCCCATTATCTTCTTAACTTCACCAAACAAAAAAAAATACATTTTTTCCTCCTTAAGTCTCACCTCTCAAATTTTAAAGATCGATAAATAAAATATTCAGTACGATTTATTTTTAATTTTTACTCAGATGGGTTTCGATGATTCATGCAACACAGGTCTTGTTCTTGGTTTAGGTCTCTCACCAACTCCAAATAACTACAATAATTCCATCAAACGATCCTTCAGTTACATGTTCGAGCCATCGTTGACTCTAAGCCTCTCCGGCGATCCCTCTGTGACTGTCGTCGCCGGAGCTGACCAGCTCTGCCGTCAGACGTCGTCTCACAGCGGAGTCTCTTCTTTCTCAACAGGAAGAGTGGTGAAGAGAGAGAGAGATGGCGGCGAAGAGTCGCCAGAGGAGGAGGAGACGACGGAGAAAGTTATAAGTGATTATCATGAAGATGAAGAAGGTGTTAGTGCTAGAAAAAAACTTAGGCTTACCAAAGAGCAATCTGCTCTTCTTGAGGAAAGCTTCAAGCACCATAGCACCCTTAATCCTGTAATTATTAATCCTAATCCTTTTAATACGTTATTAATAACTTCTGATTAATACTTATTTAATCGGTCGGTTTCATTTTTGTTTTTGTTTACAGAAGCAAAAGCAAGTTCTGGCTAGACAGCTCAATCTTAGGCCTAGACAAGTTGAAGTATGGTTTCAAAATAGAAGAGCCAGGTAAGTTTGATTAATTAAGAGATTTATTCTATATATTAGCTATCCAAATGTATTGTGGGGAAACCCTTGTTTCAAAAAAAAAAATATATATATATATATATATATATATATTGTGAGGAAATAATTTACTTTTTATTGAATTTATTTATTATTGAAATATGAACAGGACAAAGCTGAAGCAAACAGAAGTAGATTGTGAGTTTTTGAAGAAATGTTGTGAAACATTAACAGATGAGAACATAAGACTTCAGAAAGAAATTCAAGAACTCAAAACCCTAAAACTGACTCATCAGCCCTTTTACATGCACATGCCTGCATCGACTCTCACGATGTGTCCTTCATGTGAGAGAATAGGCGGCAGCAACAGTGGCGGTAGTGGAGGAGGAGGTGCCGGAAGCGGAGGGAGCTTGGCTAAGACGGTGGTCGTCGATGGAGGTACGGCCAAGGGAGCTTTCTCCATCTCCTCAAAGCCTCACTTCTTGAACCCTTTTACCAATTCCTCTGCTGCTTGTTGAATAATAGTGTAATTAGATTTTTTTTTAATTACGTAAGTATTAACTATTTTTTTTTTTTGGGGTGGCATTTTATTTAGTAGGAAGAACACAAGAAATATGTTAAAAGGGTAAGATTGGTACAGATGGTCTCTTCTACAATTCCCACTTTGTTTTTCAGTGGGATTGTTGGTTTGGGACAAAAAAAAGTTTGTAATTATTATTCGGTTTGTAGAAAAAGGTATACTCACTCTAAATTAATCCATCTTATGTCTAACTAGTAAAGCGCAATCATGCTTGTATATATCAATAAGATCATCAGCCATGTTAAAATTCTAGAAATCAATTTTTTTTCTTATAAAAATTGAATTTTTTTATTTATTTATTTCCATACTCTTAATTTATATAGTCGATCTCATCAATTTTTCAATAATATAATATATATATTTTTTTCTTATCATAGATAATCACCCAATAATTTATTTCTTCCAT
This sequence comes from Isatis lusitanica, assembly GCA_900406415.1. Taxonomy (NCBI): domain Eukaryota; kingdom Viridiplantae; phylum Streptophyta; class Magnoliopsida; order Brassicales; family Brassicaceae; genus Isatis; species Isatis lusitanica. Next base: position 34,380 of record OVBB01000200.1, read on the forward strand.
GTGATTAGATTTTATGTGGTGACATATATTTTTATTGATCAAAAACACATTTATAAATCGAATTTATAACTTAAATATATCACATTTTTAATCAACCTCAATTTTCTGGTGATGCACTACAAATACACAAAACTAAAAATCTCAATGTTAAACTTAAAACTTTATACACTAAAATACGATATCTATATATGTAGTGGTAGGTCATATTGTACATCACATTAAACAACTAGTATAGTTTTCTTTTGACCTTTCCTATTAGATTGTATGACCTTTCAAACTCAATTGTATAATCTTCATTGGATTATATCTGCAAAAGGAAAAAAATGATATATTAGATCAGGTGTAATATCTGCTATGACCATAACAACAAAGCAATTCTTACAAATTAGCTAAGGATCGATTTATTCATCATTGATCTAAACAGGGCATTGGTATAAACTTGGCTTGTTTTTCAACTCTTGAATCCAAAAATGGAAAGAAAAATTGACGGAAATTATCTTTTTCCCATCTCCCATTCAAATTTTTTTATTTATATACATTAATATTAAAGTGATGCGAAATCCACAACTTTGACAAGGGTATATAATTTCAGTAGGCCCAAACTTTTCCCTTTTAAGTAAAATCCAAAGTTGAGTTGTGGAATCAGATTTAAAATGCATTAATTGATGTGATTCTTTGCTCGAAAATATTAGCTTTTATGTATTATCCAAAGGGCATTTTTTTTAAAAAAAAAACAAGGAAATCATTTGATGGGTGTGAATGATTTTAAGCGAAAGAGATAAAGGGTGTGGGGTTTGGAGGTTAGCTCACGTGTATTGATGCATCTCTTTTAACTAACTTCTTTTTTTTTTGTTTAAAGAGTGTAGATTTAATGCATGTTAATAAACATGGAGTACAAAACAATGAGAACATCAGTACTAAACTATACTTCCTCTAAGATATAGTTTCTAGCATTTTTATTTTGTTTCTAAAATATAAAATTTCTACATTTTTATATATTTTCCATAAAAAATTGTAAACTACAAGAATATTTATTGTATTTATAAAAATACTATTGGTTAAAAATTATGGAAAATTGTTTATATTACAAAAATTAATGCATTAATTGTTAAATATTAAAGTTTTCTTAATCTATGTGAAAAGTTTAGAAAATTTATCAATATAAAACAAATGGAGTATTAATATATGAAACATGACATCACTTTCTCCGTTACAATTACATAATGTATACAACTATTTTAAGTTGGTTCTTTCGGTTCCAGATAAGATGCCCAAGCTTATACACTGAATCAATTTTTTATTAGATCATTTTTACTTTTATCTTGATTCTTCGATTCTTGTAAAAATGTTACAAGATCATTAACACTATAAACCATTTATTCTCATTTTCTTTTCAATTTTCCTCTCACTTAACTTACTGTTTATCTAAAAAAACTATTTATTTTTATTTTTCTTTAAACCATCCTGGTCTTTAAATTATTTTTAATTATAAATTTTAGGAGCTATAGTTTCTGATATACAATAATAACTAGGTTTGGATCCGTGCGTGGACGCACGGGTTGTTAATTCTAATAATTATAATTTTTTGTAAATTATAACATAACATCTAAACGTAAATTTAGTGGTAAATAATTAATGGTGTGAGAGTAAACATAACAATGCATGGAATATATGTCAGAATATGAATAGTCGGGATGTCTGATTTAATATAAATAATTAATGGTTTAGGTTGAAAAT
>OVBB01000201.1:0-36016 GCA_900406415.1 Isatis lusitanica
ATTATTTTATTATAATTTTTTGGCAAACAATTACTAAATAATTTTTTCTCACCTTGGTATTTACATATAATATTAATAATTTTGTTTTCTAATCAAAATAATATTATTGTGTTCAATAAAATTATTTAAGATTTTTAATTATTGACCCAGGTTAAAAAAATTTATGGTTCCGCCACCAGTGATGAAGAAGAAGTTAAGAATGAAGCAGGAGAACTTAGAAATGGAGAAGGAGATAATTAAGCAGTTGATTGCACAGGCCGTAAGTTCATATTCTTTAACTTTGTATGGTTGTATACTTGTGCTTGCACTTCGATTATTTTCTCGTATGATTTTCCTTTAAACAATGATTTTTAATGTAAAAAATCGCTGACTTCCCATGAAGAGAAAAGGCTCCAGGAACAGCAAAAGAATGAGCGTAAGAAGGTTTCAATGAGCAGATTGGATCAAATATGCCTCCTAATTAGTCTTAGATTTATTGGATCATTTAATTATATATATGAGTCATGCATTATCGACTGAGGTTGATAATTTATGGACAGACATGCATGGTCTTTGCTAGGGATCTTAGCATCGCATGGTTGGAGAACATCTCGTATTGGCCATGGCTTCCTCTCCGGTATGAGACATCAGGGTAAAGAGTTCTAGAACTATGATTGATTTATATATTCGAAAAACTTTATAATATGACTATATTGTGAGTCAGTGAGTGTCCTATCTTTTTTAACCGATAAAATAATAATTCCTCTTGTTCAAGCGAGATACTCGTTGAAGCTGCTCTGCTGAAAGCAGTTTGTTGGTTAAGCGTTAACGGCAAGTTGGACACTAGAGAACTAACACCAGAGACAAAGTACAAGCTAGGTCGTGTACCAACTGATCATTTGATTATCAACTGATCATTTGATTTCAAGTTTCAATGACGTGAAACATGAATATTTTCATATTAAATTTTCGTGGTAATTTTCACTTGATATTTTTTGGAAATTTGGAATCCACTTTGATCCATAAAAGTACAAAGAGAGATGGACAATTTGGTTTCAGGTAGGTGGATATTGTTGAATGTTGATGTTGGACTCGGATGCCCAACGAAAAATCATGAAGTGTCAAGTACACTTTTCTCTCTTTTCAAACCATCTTTCATTTCCATTTTTAAAAAAATGTCCAACACCCTAGATACTTTAAGGTCCAATAATTTACACACGACCCTTTTGTTGAATCCTCCAACACCCTGTTACCCTTTTAAAAATGTTCCAATAATTTACAACCAAATTGAACCCAACTATTAACTTACCAAACTAAAGAACGTTCCATGTGTTTTGAAAAAGTCAAAGTTGACGTTAACGTATAAAAATAGAAAAATTCAATATTAAATCTGAACATAAATTTTTCTAAGAACTAGGTTTTTTACCGTGGATTTTTTTAATATTTTTTTATAAAAATACAAATTAATAATATTTATTGAAATATTATTTTTATACTCATAGTAGTATAGTATAATATATTTAATCACTAAATATACATATTATGAATGAATCAGCTATTTATATAATTTAACATATTTATCACTTGAATTATTTTTGATATACAAATTATAATTTTTTCGTATATTTAACATTACTCTAATTTATATTTATTAATTACATATTTTACGTCATATATTTATTAATTATTTATTTAACATATTTTCAGATGAATTAATTTTAATTTAAAATTATATTTTTCGTATATTTGAAAATATTCTAATTTATATTTATTAATTATAATTTTGACATCATATAAACTATTTCTTATTTTCTTATGATTTGAAAAGTGAATTCTAACGTTTTTCTGTAACGTCAATATTTTTTATGAATAATTCATTATATGGTCTAATAATTTTTTATATCACATCATATTCTTTTCTCTTAAACTCTAAAAGAATTCATTTTATTTTTCCAAAAATCCATCAAATCTCTTAATAAATATCATAAACTCAATATATTTATTTGGTTGAGTGGCTCTAAATTCTAATTTTAAAATTATCATTAGCTTACTCTGTTCAAATCATTAGATTCGTCATTATGTTTGTATGTTTTACAATTAAATACTATGTATAATTTATTATATAAATTCTTAAATAATAATAAAAGCGTTTAAAGTATATATATTTTTAAATATATAAATAAATTAATGCTCTAAAAATTAAAATTTATATTTTCGAGATATAATTTTCTTTTTCAAAATTAAAATCTCATATCAATTAATGGTTTTCTTTTATCATCTTTCATGGTTATAATGACACCTCATCAACATTTATCCTAGTATTATGATACATTATTAACTCATTTTATTAATCGTACGATTTGTACGATGTTCTAACTAAAAATGCGCAAATTAAAAATCATATTGTATTTAAATTTTATATAAAAAGACTTATTTAATAATTCATTAACATTATTCTAACCAATCACAGAAGAGACTGTGGAACATAGATGTCCATAACATAATAAATAAGTATTAGTTTTGCATAAAAACTTGTAAAAAATAAAATAAAATGGAACAAAAACCATCTAAACATCATACTAATTGGAACAGGGGGAGTATATAATTATTGGCTTGATTTATTTTTACAAAAAATATTTATTTGATTAATTATAATTGGTAATATATTAGTACTCATAATAACTACCATCACTAAATATAATACTTTCAATACAAATATTCAAAAATAATTTATTTTAGATTTTGTATCTGAGTTTTATTTAACCAAAAATCATAAAATAAAAAGTAGAAAAATCAGTATAAAATTTATAATAAAATATAAAATTATATTTTGGTTTCGGTTGTCTAAATTAAGCTGTTTTATGATACTAAATAGTTTTTTTTCTTTTATACTTCATCAATAGAGATTTAAAATAAAATACATAAAAAGTTGGATAAGAATAGTTTTTGTAAAAGAAATATAGTATGAGTGGATTCAAAAAATAAGTATCAGAATAAATAATCCAATTGTGCATGTTGAATATCAATTGACTGCATTTCTAAATAGTTTCATATATATAAAAAGAAGATACGAATGGATTTGATTTTAAAGCAAGATAGTACGAGTGGATTCAAGAAACAAACATCGGAATAAATAATTCAGTTATGCATGTTGAATATCAATTGACTATATTTCTAAAGAATTTTATTATATGACTAGAATCATGCTAAAAGTTTCAAATTTTATTATTTTCGTTGAGTAAAATTTATTTTCTTTAAGTAAAATTGATTTCCTTAACTTATTATTCAGATACAAATTAATTTTAAATTCTTGTACCAAATTAAGTTGATGATGTGTCATAAGTGTAGTATAGATGTTGATGAGGTGCCATCATGAGAAGAGCTGAGAGACTATTCTCCTGTATATTTAGAGATTTTTAAAAATTTATATTTTTCCATATTGTATTATAAGAATTTCAGATGCCATCTCAAGCCTAACATGATTAAAGCATAGTTATTTATCTCATGTTCCCCCATATTTTAGATTGACTATACAAAGTCTTTCTTTTATATATGTTGAATAGCATTAAGTTTTTTTTCCTTAATTTTAGGAAAACGAATATTTTCCACATTGCATTATAATTTATAAGTATTAAGTAGTCCAGGTTGAAGTTATTTTGTTTGAAATATTTTTAACGAATCATTTCGGACGGCCATATTCTCACGTTCGCCCATTTTAAGATGCACTGTCTGAAGTCTTTTTTTTTCTGAGTCAAACCTGAAATCGTTTCTTTACCATTTTTGTTTAATAGCAAATGAGTTGGAATGGATAAGTTTTTTCCAATTTGCATTAGAAGTAGTCTCTGTTTAAGTTGTATTGTTTGAAGTCTTTCTCAAAGTATATTCGAAAGAGGTTGAGCGGATTAGGGTTATCGACTCAATTAGGACTCACCAAATTATCTGGAATCGAAAAACAAACCAAAACGAATCCAAACTATTTAGCAGCACATCGAATTAGATATCATAAATATTTGAATTATTTTTTATTTAAAATTTTGAATATCTGAACGGAAAATCAATTAAGTACTTTAGGTATCCAAAATATAATGCATAATTAAAATTTGTGTTAAAACAATATATATGTTATATTTATAAATCCAAAATTATAATTAAGTTTAAACTAATTTTTATTCATATTATTAAAATTATCCAAATTATTTGAATAACCTGCTATTTTTACTCAAATCACTCAAATTATACGGTATGTTTACCCAAATTACATGAAACCACTGCGAAAAACCAAACCAAACTGTAATAGAAAAAAATCATAATTGAACTATACCAAATTGTATGGTTACTAGCCGTTTCCCAGCTTTATTATCCGAATTAATTCAATAACCAAAAACGAACCAAAACCAATCTAATATAAGTTTTGTAAATATATACCTGAATAATTGGCATATCTCTATGCTTACATTACCCGAAATCCGAAAAACTTAGACCGAATCCAAATGGGTACTCGATTGCCTAGACTAAATCTATGCACCTCATCTAACACAATGAACACTCATACCTAAACCATATAATCTAAAAGCGAAACAGTTTTTAAGTAAAAATCACAAAATAAATAAACTTCTATTTCTGAAATTTCTATCAATAGCTTACTTCTTCTTAATTCTCTTTTATATAGTTTAGAATATCTTCTACAATAGGCTCAGCATTTGCTTCTACGTACCCTCACAACTGCATGTACTCCCTATGAACTTGGATTAGTTGGGAAATCATATTCTTTAGTTCTGGAATCTGCACTGAGTCTGAAGATGTGTTGGTGGTCCATTATGTTTCTATTTTATTCAGGGTAGCTATTGGGCATCACCAATAGTAATGGTTATGATCAAAAGATTTGTTTCCGATATAGACCTTGTTACGAAATTCTCGTTACCTGCGGTGTTATTGACAACTTACGCTTGTGATCGGTTTGATCTAAAAGATATTCTCTTTTATTGGACAGTCATGTGTATTCTTTGAAACATTCCAGCACCACATAGAAAGACTAATTCATTCCTTGTTGAAAACCTGAAACCTAACTTCTTATAGATCTTGATTTCTGTGTAAAACTGGTTCAATAATGTAAATTTATACTCGCTCCAAGTGGTAATGAATTGGGAGGGGGAGAGACTTTATCGAGTTAGTGTTTAGTCACATCTAGAGAGAAAATAAATAACTTGCAACTTAAATAGTCGAGAGTGACTCCATTAGCATGTTTTGTACATATCTCTTCAAAGGTGTCGGTATGACCAAGGGGATGTTTGGGTTAACCAAGGCAATGAATGATATGCTCTTTTATCTCAAAATCATTCCTTTTGGGTAGAGTTCGACGGTTTGATATTAGGTAGATTAAATCACTTGCAGAGTACGTACTGTGTCATAATTGGTGAAAGTTAATTAAACTATTGACTATAGTGAACAAATGATTATTGAATGAATCAAAGCATAATTATGTTATGCTAGTAATAAACAAAAGTTTAGTCTATTAGCTAGGTTGTTTGAACATACTGATTCAAGCAACAAAACACGACTAAGTATAGATAAATGATACATGAGTTGGGTTTTAGAAAAAATATTATTATTTCCTATTTATTGATTAATTCTATGATTTGTGAATATATAAACTTAACAGATTGCCTAACGTTTCTGTCTATGGAACTCACTTTGTTTTATTTAGCTATTTTGGTCTATCATTTTTTCCAAAACCAAAATCTCAATATTTCTGTTTTAGCTAGATTAAGTTCTTATTAATTTGGATTACATGGCTAGTTGTCTATGGATCGATTCCTCCTATATTGTTATGATTGTTGTGTACTTACAGTTAGTTTAGTAAAATCTACCACACATCGTACTATTTTAGTTAATATTATTATTTGTCAACCATCCGATAATAATAACTTCTACTAATTGACGTGTATTTTCAGATAGTTTAAGTTTTTTCTTAATATTTTTATTGATTATTATTACATGTTTAAAAAAAAATAGAAAGACAACTGTTCAATAGACAATCTTATTTATTCTCGTACAGCCCCAACCCTACCGTCTATTAGTTAATTTAGTGAAAGCATTGAACTAAGAGAATTATTAGTTAATCACTTGGTTAATTAAATCATTGTACTAAGTTAGTTTCTATAGATAATTTAGGTTTAAAGTTAGCTTTTAGATGCATTATAACTTATAAATTATAAGCCTTTTACTGTTTAAGGAGAAAAAGGTTTAATAAGCATAGTTTAAGTTATACTGAATAACTCTCTCTCTCTCTCTCACGCTAAATTTGTTTGGTTTCTTTTTTGCCAATATCGTGACAGAATTATACTATATAAATGAGAAAATGTTAACGATTTTAAAGTCGAAAAAAATCATTTATAACTTAAGAGTCTCACAACTAGAAGGTAACCTTTACAACAAATTATACATAACCAAAGTCAGTCTATATGTTCTATATAGAACTCACATCAATTGATAAACTGGAGCACAAACGACGGCAGGAACCGTACAGCATAAAAATATCACCTGCGATGACAACGTTGTGTAAAAAAGTAAGGGGAACTTATGCTGCTACTGTCACCAACGAGTAAGTAATGCAATACTAATGGTTTCAACATATGATATTAGTTTATCTTCTAGTGTCATTTTGTCATGTAACTTCCACGCTTTATTTTGGTGTGTTTCCAGTTGACCTAACGATATAATTGGTACATTCAGATATAATAAAAAAAAGTTTTATAATATAAAATATAGTATATGCTAACAATTGCTTCTTTATATTGCAAAAAGTTTGATCAAATTTTCTACTATTAATATTTTCTGAAGATAAATGGTGAGAAAATATGTGTATAAATATTACTATTAATTCAAATTTCATTCACTAAGAAATTTATGTAAATTTTATATTTTCCCTTTATTTTATTCATTTCTTCTATTTTTTAATTTATATAGTTTTTAGAACGAAGTTGTCCTTTTGTTTTTAGATTATATAGTTTCTGTTATATAAATATTATAATTCTTATTTTATTTTTCTTTTACCTTTATAGTTTATAGCTTGGATTTTAGAAATCTAATATTTTTATTTTCAAAATATAAATTATTAATTAAAGACAAATTTATAATTATCTTAAATTTATTTGTGACATATGTCATATATCAAAATTCGGTTAATTATAATTTTTTTAATGTATGCATTGTATTTAAGTTGAACGCATTCTTATTTACGTAATTATAAGTTGTAGTAAGAAAAAAAATATTTTGCTTAGGTGATAAATGATAAGTTCTTAGGTTATATATGTATTTCTCTAGTAATCCCCGAGAAAAAAAAAAAGAAGGAAAAAAAAGGAGATGAATACTTCTATTTAAACTGGAAGCGCTACGATGATTTAATTGTCAAATATTCATATCTTGGTTGGTTCTTCGTCTTCTACTCTGTCATCGTCTGGTTAAGGTTACCGAGAGACATTCCGCATTCAAAGTAAGTTTGTCCTCATCCTCATATCTTGTCTTTGAGTCAACATGTTAAACTTCACGCAGATTTCAAGCGCTTACCTTTTTGGGCACCCTCTATTTTTCAGTCTTAATTTATGGAAAAAAATCACGACAATAGTTTCATGGTTTGATAAGTATCCAAACGCTGAAAACCAGAAAAATAAAGAAAAAATATCCATATATTGTTTGCTAATGGTTCTGTTCACGGTTATGAGAAAAGCTTTTTGATCGATTACCTAAGATTTATAGTTATGCATCAAACAAAGGTTGCAGAAAATTTTGTGAAGATGAAGAAGGGTGGAGCTCAAGAGAAAGGTCATTCATCAAAGCAAGTCGAGAACATAGTCTTAGTAGGTCGTACAGGAAATGGGAAAAGCGCAACCGGGAACAGCCTCGTTGGAAAAAGGGTGTTCGTGTCCAAAGCACATGCGTCTGGTGTTACCATGAAATGTCAGACACAAGTAGCTGTGACAAAAGATGGTCACACAATCAACGTGATAGATACTCCAGGTACATGGTTACAAAACTATGATTTTGTTAATTTTATGTATCGCTTGCTTAATGTCGATGGTCTGGTGCAGGTCTGTTTGACATATCTGTGTCCGCTGAGTTTATAAGTAAAGAGATCGTTAGATGCCTCACCTTAGCGGAAGGAGGAATACATGCTGTAATCTTAGTTTTATCAGCGAGGACAAGAATGACTCAAGAGGAAGAGAGCACACTCAGTACCTTGCAGGCTTTATTTGGGAGTCAAATCCTTCCTTACGTTATTGTCGTTTTCACCGGAGGTGATGTGCTTAAAGAAAACAATGAGACACTGGAAGAATATTTGGGTAGAGATTGCCCTGCCTTCATAAGGGTCAGTGCTTTGAACATCTATGATTCTTAATTCTTGATTTTTGATTTTTCATTTTTGATTCTTGATTCTTGATTCTTGATTCTTGATTCTTGGTTCTTGAAATGTAAGGGTTAATATTCTCATGTACGAAAACTTGTGAATTTTCAGGAAGTCATAAAAAGATCCGGAAACCGAATGGTTGTGTTCGACAACAAGACTCATGATGAAGGCAAGAAGGCAGAGCAAGTCCATAAACTTCTCTTCCAAGTAGATAAAATCCGAAAGACCAACCGTGGAGAGGCATATACCGACGAAATGTACCATGAGATAATGGTAAAAAATATGTTATGGCATGTGCATCTCTTGCGTGAAAATTATTTCCTCAGAGGATATTTGTAAAGATATTTACTATCGATGAGCTATCTCAGGAAGAGCAAGAAAAATTACGTAAGGAGCATGAGGAACTGGAGTCTAAGAACCATCCAACAGATTTGGTTACGCTGATGAAAGATCAGTTACAAGCCACATATCAAGAGAAAATGGACAAGATATCAAACACGGTACTAATAATCTAGCTGACTTAATGCTCTTGATGTTTTGTTGTGTACTTAATAACCTCTTGTTCTATTGATAAGATGGAGAAGAAGCTGAGAAGTGCTTTGGACGAGCATGTGAATCTGCCATCTGCGATAAGCGCCTCAGTGGGCTTCCTACCTGACGGTATGCCAACGGCATCATTTTCGGTGCCCATGATGCCATTACGCGGGGGTCGATGCAGCATCCTATGAATATTGTCTTTTGTTTAACTAAAGTTGTGCCTAATAACGATCACTATCAAAGTGATTTTGGATTGCTATATGTACATCCAACTAAGTACTCTGTTTTCCCATTCCCAAATTTGGACTGATACAAGTTCGAATTGTCTTTCAAAATTATGCATTCTGTTTTTACTCTGTTTTCCCATTTTGTACATCAGATGACATACTCTTTCGAAAGATATATGTGATTTCTTGGTGTATCAATCTCCTTATCCCCTATATATTAATTGAGAAGACGTTTTGCTACATGTTTCAAGGAGATTAAATTGGAGAAAAATAACCAATCAGAATATTTCTTTTGTACATGTCATTAAAAAGCTCACTTTTAATGAGCATGTTTATTGAGTTTCTGTTTACAAAACATAATTTAAAAGAACCCAAATGAAGTTATAAACTTTCTATATTTCTAATTTTGTTATATATATCAAATACTTGTTTACAAATGAAGAGATATTAGATCAACTATCATTCGTAAAAATTATAAAAATCCTAGAATTTTATAATTTTTAACTATTTTCACAACTCATTTATATATATCGAATTTTCTTTTAATTTGTTTTGGTTAAATTTAATGGTTTTTATTTGTCTTAGGTCTATATTTTGGTGAAAATTAAACATATGTCAATTTAATTCAAAAACTAAAATATTATTTTAAATATTTCCTATTTAAATATTTCAGATTTAAAATATTTATTTAACTATACAGAATTTCTTTGATTTTTTTTTAAAAAATATTAAACAGAAAAACATATAATCAACCAACATAAAAATATTTATAACTTTTAACTTAGTAAACGAACACAAAATATAATACACACATAATACAATTATTCAAACACCAATCAACACAATATGTAATCTCACATAATACAATTCTTCTAACATCAACAAAAAAAAAATCATACAACAAACAATTACAAATAGTATATTAGCCATAAAAACTTGACTACGATTATAACAGTTTATATAATAATCAACTATATACCAAATATTATACCCGCACATGGTGCGAACTATCATCTAGTATCCTACATTAGGAAGTTCGCCCCGATTATTTATTTTGGTTATTTTTTTTTTTTTGTTTTAACAATTGGTTATTAAAATTGTGTTTTTCTATTTCAGTTATTTTAGAGAATTCTTCAATATAGCACATTTTGATTTTTATGTTAAAAAATAACATACAAATGTGAAAGTTACAAAATAGCATTTATAACTCTACTTTTAATTAATTTAAACTCTCAATTCGATAAATCTTAAACCCAAAATCTAAACCCTAATTAATGATTTATAAACTCAAATTCATTAGTGTAATTTTATTTAAACCTTTTAACGAATGTTATTTTCGTTAGTTTTACCTTGGTGTGCTATTAGTTTTACATAAACATCAAAATGTGCTATCTAAAAGTATTTCTCTTTATTGTTATTGTATATTTCTAATGTATTTATTTGTTTTCTTTTTTTCTTAATAAATTTTGGGCTAAATAGTAAGAAGGCTATTGATTGGTAAATTGGTTCTAGCCTCTAGGCTATGCACTGCAAATGTGTGTGCCCTATTAGATGATGTAATCAAAATTAGTATGTACAAATGTACAATTGGTTTTTATGTATGAGTTAATAACGTAGATATATGTAATAGAAGTTATTTTTGCATTTGGTTGTATGTTAATATTTTACTTTCTCCACGTTATTTTATATTTAGATATAAATATTATAATTAATAATTTGACTTGATAAAGGTTAAGATATTAAAGATTAGTCAGTGCAAAAAAAACTAGATATTAGTCAATATTTATATTATTAGAGAAACTAATGATTGGTGTTATCACATGGCTGCACAAGTCAACTAAATTTATGTATTTATATCTGTACCAATAATAGATTGCAATTTTCATAAATGGCACACTTTCATGTTTTTGTCACAAAATAGCACATCATAGCAAAAATGACAGAAATAGCATTCATTAAAGAAAAAAGACTATTATATCCTTAATTTTCATTTGTTTTTTCTCAATTTTGTAACCCTAAATCCTAAACCCTAAAATATAAACCCTATTTAATGATTTGTGAACCCAAATTAATTAGTGTAATACATTTAAAAATGATTAAAATATGCTATTATTGACATTTTCAGCGTAATGTGCTATTTTGTGACAAAAACATGTAAATGTGCTATTTGAGGATATTACTTATCATAGATTTACATGATGATATGCACCCAAACACATAAATTATGTGATCAACATCACAGGCTCACAGCCATCAATCTAATTATTAATTATGTGTACAGTACAATTAGACCAATGTGGATCCAAATTTTTTGCAAACAAATGTTTGTTAATGAGAAATACTCTCAAATAACACATTTTTAGGTTTTTGTGACGAAAATAGCATATCAATGAAAAAATATCAATAATAGCACATTTTGATCATTTTTTTATGTATTACACTAATGAGTTTGGGTTCACAAATCATTAATTAGGGTTTAGATTTTAAGGTTGGGGTTTAGGGTTACATAATTGAGAAAAAACAAATTAGAAATAAATGTATAATAGTCTTTTTCTTCTTCAATAAATGTTATTTTGTTATTTTTACCATAATGTGCTATTTTCATCACAAAAACCTAAAAGTGTGCTATTTTTGAGAATTGCTCATTGTTAATTACACCAAGTATAACTCAGTATACACATTTTTACGATAGTTGTCTTGTGCTGGTTGAGTTAGAGTCAGGCGTGAGCGATCGATGAGTGAGAGAGAAACCACTCAGAAAGGTCGAGAAAAGAGAGGGGATGACTGATTTTGGTCGAGCGTGGGGAGTAACGCTTGCAAGAACTTGAGGTAATACTTGAGCTAATATAACTCAGTATCCTTTGCCAGGTTATCTCAGGTGACTAGGATGCTTTTATGGAGTTTGGAGTAGCTAGAACCTTTGGAGCAGAAAAGGATAAAAACTGAAGAAAAGGAGTCAAACCACACGCAGAAGTGCAAAATCCAATTTGGAACATGTGCTCCTGAATTCATCTACCCTATAACACGTGCTCAAGCCTCGAAGAAAAATAAGGAAAGTCGTCTTTACCTAGTTTTGAAGGTGAAAAGGAGGGAGCCGCCACCTTGGAGAAGACTGATATATATTCCCTTTAGATTTTACGATAGATCATCTTTACTTTTGCTTTTTGAGTTTTCTATGAGCTTTCTACTTGTAAGATTTGAGAGAAGAATGAATCTCTGCTACACTTGAGAAGAATTCTGAACCCTGTTATCTCAGTTTTATTTCTAATGCATTATTTTTCAGTGATTACTATGTTTTCTTCTTCCATGTCTGAGTAGATTCTCTAGTTAGGTTAAGGATTTCAAAAGAGTTCATAAGCTAATGGATTGAATACAAATAGGGATTTAAATTGATAGTTTTCGCCTCTTGTTAGTCTTAATGCTTGAGTGGAACTGGCCACTTGATTCACGATTTTAGATTAACTTATTCATCAAAAGTGTCATAAGTTGCTAGAAGAGACATTAGTGAGCATTTTGTCCTTAGCCAACGACAGTTGATGTTAAGGAAAATTGTGAACAAATCAAACATGTTCATTAATGCTTCAGTGGGATTTTCGGGCCAAACGACAGTTTAGAATTCTAGGTTGATAGATAAAGTTATTGATGCAAGGACAGTGGATTGATATTACTTCTATGTTTGATTTCTAGACTTGTGCTGAATTATACCCTGAATAGTTGTTTGATCCGTTGCTCTGAATTTCCTGCGAAACTCCCTAGCCTAACGCCTTGCTTATTGAGTTTTATTCATCATTTAAATTCGGTTACTTGTTACTAAAACAATCTTGATTTGTCTTACCTATAAATCTAGCTTAAAACCATAGTGTGTACTTGGTCTTCGTGGGATTCGACCCATAAATATTACTTCGTTGTTGTGCACTTGCAGTAGGAAATTAGGTTTAAAACTCTGTGTATCAAGTTTTTGGTGCCGTTGCCGGGGACCAACTTATTACATTTGGTTTCCGGCGGAATTTTTAGCATAAGATTTTACTAACTTCTTTTTTCTTCTTCTGTGTGTTTCAGGTGTATGAACACGAGGAGCACAAGGAGCAGAAATTCCGATGATCTTGTCATCCTAACTAACGAAGAGTTGGCAAGAAGAGAACGAGAAAACATGCAAAGACGACTTTCACCTGTTCCTGGCACTGATACTGTCGATTCTAATATCGCATATATGGGTGATAGAGACAACACTGACATGGCACTGCAAGGGCTTCGACAAGCGATGTAGCAAGTGCGTCTTATACAAGAAAGGTAACAGGAAATTCAGCCTGCTTTTGGAGACAAGGATGCTGTGCATGCTTACTATTAAAACAGAGTCGCGATCGTCCCACCACGATTCATAGGCAAGATTATGAGATCAAGCCTCAGGTGATTGCTTTGGTGAAACAGCATTTGTTCCATGGGCTGCCTGCAGAAATCCCGATAGACCACATCGAAAACTTTGAAGAAATCTGCAGCACAACTGATTCGAATGGAGTGCCTCCCGATTTCCTGAAGTGTAAGCTGTTCCCTTTCTCTCTGGCCGACAAAGCTCCACGCTGGCTTAAGTCGTTGCCGCTGGGATCTTTGGGCGGCGATGTGTGGTGATGCTAGATCGGCATTCTTGGACAAATTCTATACAAAATCCAAGACCGCAGCACTGAGGAACAAGATATCCCCATTCCAGCAAACCTCGGGAGAGACCTTTAACGAGGCTTGGGAAAGATTCAAGGAGTATAAGAGAGAGTTTCCTCACCATGGGTTCAGCGATGAGCAGCTCCTCAACACCTTCTATGATGATGACGTTTGAGACTACATATACGCTTTGAATGCAACCAGTAATGGTGACTTTTACACCAACTCTAAGGAAGGTGCGTTTGAGCTGATTGAGAACTTGGCTGCAAGTTCTAGCAACAAGTCTCCTGAGTATGATAGAATGAGGGAAGTCAACAGTGTAGAAGCTAAGAAGATAGATGACCAAACAGCTAAGGTAAACCTTTTTCTAAAAGGGAAACAAAAAATCAAGTGCTTGGAGGAGAACAAGGCGACGATAAGATGGAAATTAATTAAGTAAGTAGGCAAAAATTCATGCAGCACCGCGGATTCAACCCAAACTTTTGGAACCCTTCGAATCTGTCCTCTAGGAGCACTAATGTTGAGAATCCGTAAGATCAGGTCTATCCCAAACAAGAAGGCCAGAATCACATGGCTTTCAGAAGAACTACTCCAATAATTTTTAAAGGGAGGCAGTTCGTACCAAACTAGAACCGATTTCAAGGGAGAAATCAACAGAGACCGCCTTTCACAAACTCGCCGCCCTCTTCTTCAATGAGAGCTTCCCAGGACGAGCTGAAAAATCTGATGCACCAATTGTTGGCAAATCAGCAAAATGCGTTATCAGATATAAACAGCAAGGTAGACACATTTTTGCAAATGAACATTAAGGGTATTTTAGTCAAACATTATATAAAATTTAAATCAAAACTAAATATATAAATCAAATAAAATAGAAATTTTCTTTTAAATATATCTAAAAACTAGATTTTAGATATTATGAATTACAATTATGCAAGAAGATTTTGATTATCTATATTTCGTAAATTTTAATATATATTTAGTTTTAAAATGATGATTTGATACATAACATATTAAACTAACGAGTTAACATTTTTCTTTTTATAAATATGAAATAAAATTCATTCAAATTAAAATAATATTTTTATATCAGATAAACTGTTGTACTAAATAAAATAATAAAACATATGTTATACTAAAAACAAATATGGATATATATATATATATATGTGTGTGTTTACATGTATCCATATAATCTAAATATAATGAGTCATATCTTTAAGTTTTTCTTAATTTTGATTTGAATATAATTATTTCACAAAACAAATAAATAATTAATCTTTTTGTGGGTTTCTTCCACAAATTATCCAAACTATAATTATTTGATTAAGATAGATTAATTGATGGGTTAACCTACTTTATTTTTATGAATGAAAATTTACATAAATAAAATATTATACAAAATAAAATAATATAATATATAATACTTAAACATATAAATATGAATATATATATTTATTTTTTAATAGAGAAGCATATTATATAATCATACTATAACTATATAATTAATAGAAAATATATAGTATTATCTTCTATTTGAAAATAAAATTATTAATATATCTTAAATTATGAGTTAAAAAATATATTTCTTTCATAGATAACAAAAGAAAATAAAAACAAAAATCAACTAAAAATATCATATGATCTTTTAACTTACTAAAACTATATATTACATTTATGTAAAAAGTAAAACTGTTATCACATCTTTAATTTTTTAAATCTACAAATATATATTATCAAAATATTAAATATATAAAAATCTCGTGTCTAGGACGGAACGGAATCTAGTATATTACTATACAAAGAAACAAATAATTTTGGACAGCCAGATTCTCATGTAGGCATATTCCCTCATCTTTAGTGCATTGTCACTCTCTTCTTTTGTCAAACCTGAAATCTATTTCTTTTTATGTTGAACGTCAATGAGTTCGAACGAATAATTTTCCAAGTTGCATTAGAAATTTAGAAGTAATCTATCTCTTTGTAAGTCGTATTGTTCGAAGTCTTTCTTTAAGCATAATCAAAAGATATTTTATCAAATCTATTCTTTTAGAATCACTAATCGAGTACTCTCTCATCTTTAGATGCATAATGCACATTATAAGTCTTATTTTTTGTCAAACCTGAAATGTATTTTTTTATGTTGAATAACAATGAGTTCGAACGAATATTTTTCCAAGTTGCATTAGAATTAATCTCTGTGTAAGTTGTATTGTTCGAAGTCTTTTTCTAAGCGTAATCAAAAGATTTATCTAATCTGTTCTTTTAGAATCACTCACCTAGTACTCCCTCATCTTTATTAGATGCATAATGCATTGTCAGTCTTTTTTCTTGTCAAACCTGAAATGTAATTTTTTCTTTTATGTTGAATATCAATGAGTTCGAATGAATATTTTTCCAAGTTGCATTAGTAGTAATCTCTATGTAAGTTATATTGTTCGAAGTCTTTCTTTAAGCAAAATTAAAAGATATTTATCTAATCTACTCTTTTAGAGGATACATGGTGGGATGCAAACCGGAAAAACAAAGGTAAATTCTCGAAAATTGAGCTGGCTAAAACAGGAATTCCCTAAAGACAAAACTCTATACTAGGGAATCAAAAGGATTACAATTATAAATCCGTAAAAAATTCTAGAAACGATTGAAAGATGATTTAATCTAAGAACTTGATGTGGGCCCATCCTAAAGACATAGTTTTTATATTTAACTTTTTAATAATATATATATTTATATTTAATAGAGAAACATATTATATAATCAACAATATAATTAATAGAAATTATATAATACTATCATCTATTTCAAAATAAAAGTATTAACATATTTTAAATTATGACTTCCATATATATATTTGTTTCATAGAAAATAGAAAAAATTAGAAAAAAAACAATGAAAAATATCATTTCATCTTATAACATACTAAAACTATATATTACATTTACGTAAAAATAAAACTATTATCACAAATTTAAAAATTCTAAATTGACAAATATATATTATTAAAAATTAAATATACAAAACATCCCAGATGGAACGGAATCTAGTATATTATTAAACAAGGAAAGGAATAATTTTGGACAGCCAGATTCTCATGTAATCATGTTCCCTCATATTTAGATGCATCGTCAGTCTCTTTTTTTTTGTCAAACTTGAAATCTATTTCCCTTTATGTTGAATATCAATGAGTTCGAACGAATAATTTTCCAAGTTGCAATAGAAGTAATCTCTGTGTAAGTCGTATTGTTCGAAAGTCTTTCTTTAAGCATAATCAAACGATATTTTATCTAATCTATTCTTTTAGAATCAGAAATCGAGTACTCTCTCATCTTTAGATGCATAATTAATGCATTATCAGTCTTATTTTTTTGTCAAACCTGAAATGTATTTTTTTATGTTGAATATCAATGAGTTCGAACGAATATTTTTCCAAGTTGCTTTAGAATTAATCTCTGTGTAAGTTGTATTGTTCGAAGTCTTTTTCTAATAGTAATCAAAAGTATTTATCAGATGCATAATGCATTGCAGTTTTTTTTTTTTGGTCAAACCTGAAATGTATTTTTCTTATGTTGAATATCAGTGAGTTCGAACGAATATTTTTCCAAATTTCATTAGAAGTAATCTTTGTGTAAGTTGTATTTTTCGAAGTCTTTCTTTAAGCACAATTAAGAGATATTTATCTAATCTATTCTTTTAAAGGATACATTGTATCCGATACATACATGGTGGGATGCAAACCGGGAAAAACAAGAATAAATCCTGGAAGATTAAGCTGACCAAAACAGGAATTGTCCAAAGACAAAGCTATATATTAGGGAATCAAAAGGATTATAATTATAAGTTCGTAAAAAAAAAATTCAAAACCTCGACAATTTCTAATCCAAACAGAAAAAGATTGAAAGAGGATTTAATCGAAAAACTGGATTCGGCCCTTCCTAAGGATATATATATTATAGATATATATATATATATTGTAAATTTAGAAGTTTAAAATGTGCTATTAGTTTTATTTTTGCATAAATGTAATATATAGTTTTAGTATGTTATGAAAACGCATACTATAACGCTTCAACCGTCCTTACTGGTGAGTCCCTATGTGTTTTCATTAGGCCCATGGGCCGGCCCATCCATATCTGATGGTTGGTGTGTTAATCGGGAGGCCCGAAAGTCATGATATACTGACCCTGCAATCACTACATGACCGTTTCCCGTGTTTTAGTCTCACTCACACTGTACCGCGAATCACTTCCCGATAGGTCACCTATCATTCCAGTGTTCCAGTTCAAGCACGCTTAACTCTGGAGTTCTTTCCGGATGTGTGACCGAAACGGTAAGTGCACTTTCGTGACATAAATAACCAAATCAATTCTTTTAACCTCTCCCACATATATTTTCATATATACCAGAAATAGGAATGTTAAACATATATTTTCAGTTGGTTTTGTTTTTATTTTTCAATTTTATATGAAAATATATTTTTCAAATCCTAATTTGAGATATGTTAATAATTTTATTTTGAAATAGATGATAATACTATATCATTTATATTAATTATGTAATTATAGTATGCTTATGGATATATATATATATATATATATATATATATATATATATTTATATTCATATTTACATTTTAAATATTATATTATATCATTTTATTTAAAATAAAATAAATATCTTAGTTTGAAGAATGTATTTTCACATTTATAATATTAAGATAGGCTAACCCGTCAATTACTGTCCAAATCAAATAATTATAATTTGAATAATTTGATGAAACAATCTGCAAACAACTTAATTATTTATTTTTGTGAAATAGTTGTATTTAAATAAAATATTATGACCCCTTATTTTAAAATTATATGTATATATGTGTACACTCATATATATATATCCATATTAAGTTTTTAGTATATCATATTGTATTTTTTTATTTTGTACAATAGTTCATCTTATACAAAATAGTTATTTTAGTTTAAATGAAATTTGTTTTGATATTTATGAAAATGAAATAGGTTAATCCGTTTATTTAATCTGATAGGTATTGTTTTTTTAAACTAAAACTATATACTAAATTGTACTAATCTAATATATTTATATCTAATCAAATCTTATTTCATAATATATTTTTGCATAATATCTAAAATATAATATTTTAAATATGTGTAAAAGGAATTTTTGATTATGTTTGATTCAAAAAGATATTCTGCGATTTGGCTTTGATTAAGTTATAATTTTAATTTTAATCATCATTGACATATATCATTTAACTAAAATGCTTTATTGAACAATTTAAAAAGTTATTAAAATACAATGGTATAATTTGTAATATAACATGTTAGAACTGGTGTTTTTCAAAACAATTACCAGTTCTAATATAATAGATGATAATACTTAGCAATCTTAAAGCACAAATCAACCACACTAAACATGATTCTCTATAGCTGAAAATCTGAGACCTGCCAAAGATGTCCATGGGCCAATCAAGAGTAAAAGAACTTCCGCTCAAACTACTTTTGAAAACTAAAGAATTCAAAGCTTCAGATCCGCCAAAGGCAGAGACGCTAACATCCCGAATGAGGCGAAGTCGACTACAATGCTTGTTTCACGTCTAGATAGAAACTTCTGAGATGAAACCAGATTTCGACCAGAGTTGATAAAAGAGTTATGAAGTGAACAGTCCAACTCCAGTACCACCAACCATCGGAAGGAAGAGCGGTAACATATCAAAGCTAGAGAGGATCTGACCCCCTTGTCAAACAGCTAGGAAATATTATTAAAAGAAAATTTTATCCATGTGATATATTATATGAAATGCTAGTACGAGTATTAAAAGCTTAGGATTTCATTAGTGACAAAATAGTCAAGTCAATTATTAATAAACTTTTTCATAATATTTTTCATATATTTAACATAAATGTAGATGTTAAAAAAAAACCATAAATATAAATATATTTTTTAGTTACAACATAATATTTAAAATATATATTTTTAGTATCTTCCACTTTATTAAAATAATAATCAACAAATTTTTAGAATAATATTAAATATTATCATAAATTAATAAGTTAAATTTTGATTTATAAGAAATAAAATTTTGAAAAGACTATAATATATTTAGATATTTATTTTTAATTGATATAAAACATAACTTAATAAACGGATTAGTCTTTTATTTTTCATATGTATATAATTTCATTCATAGATGTAAAATAAAAATTGTATAGAATATTATATTAAACACTATATATATATATATATATATTAAAGTCTATAATCATCTTCTATAATAATACTATGAATACAAAAATTGTAATATCATTGTCTAAACCAAAATAAATCATCAACACATCTCTAAGTTCCGACTTTTACAAAGTAGAGAGGAAGCAGTCGAGAGAGGAGACTCTAGTGTGCCAAAACACAGATCTAGTTGCAAGTTCTAGGTCCACATACGAGAGCATGCTCTTTCAAATAATTAGCCCAAAAGATTTACCATGCTCTTTCCTTTATAGTCCAAAAGACTACTCAGTATCCGTAGAAGTCTAAACCTAATAGTTGAAAACCTTCCACTGGTAAAGGAGAGTTAATAATTTTCCGGGTTTAAATACCATTAGCCACTGGGGTTTGAAAAATTAAACATAGTTTTTCTAGGTTATTGGACTAGTCGACTTAGAAAACCTTTAAATCACCTGAATTATCAAAAATAAAAATAAAAAATTTTGGAAACTAGATCTCACGCTGATTTACCGTCTCGAAGTACTGTTCGGCAAGAGAAAATGTCCAAGTTTCCTAGAACACAGCGGTCTATTAGCGATCTTTTTATAAAATCTAGTTCTTTTGGCTCCAAGTGAGTCTACAACTAGTTCAGTAAAATCCTTTTTGGCCATCTAGTTTTTTCACCGCGTTTAAACATACTCAGCCAACGTGATTTCATCACCTATACTTTCAGATCAAAAATGAATTTGGTTACTTAAAAATAATACATTCTTTAGCAAAAAAAAAAAAAAGGAGAAAAATAATGCATATGGCTGTATGCATACGATAAAACTGGCTTTCGCATTGAATATAAAGAACTCGTATGATTTCTTTATGCTGCGAGGCACTAGAGTTGTCTATAGCCTAGAATTATTGCTTTGCTATCTTTCCGGCATGTTAATTATTTCTCGCCTCGTTGCATCTGTACCCAATCCAAATTCTTTTTTCTTTTTTTTTATTGTTATTTTTTGTTCTAAAGGCTTTTTAGATATAACTTTTATTGTTTAAAAAGAAAAAGAAGAAAGACTTTTAGTAGTTGGTTGTTTCTATTTAAACTTGGAACTAGCTACCTACCTTTGTAAATTAACTTCTTCCATCAAGCATCCTCTAAAGACTTTGTGCAATAAAATCAAGTTTGTCCTTTCTTCACTGTTTAAGTGTTTTCTTAATTTTCTTTTCTTGTAGTGATTTTTTTTTTTTTGCACCAATCAATTTTTAGAAGCTGTTTCAGCTTTCTGGCGTAGAATGAAAAAGGAAACAGAATATCAAGATTAGTCAGTCACTCACTTGTATCTCATAAATCGTAGTGATTCTACCAAAGAACATAGCTTTTCAACATTGTTATTTTGAAGGGTTGTAGCTGATAATTAACTTTGTTTTTCCCGTGGTTGAAGCTAATCTCCTCAAATGGCCAACGATCAGAAGAATGCTGAATCTTTTCCAGTGGAGGAAGATCACAAGAAGGAAGATGTTGCACCTCCAGCGGCGAAAGATCATGAGAAGGAAGCTGCGGCGGCACCGGAACAATCACATCCGATCGAAAACATAGTCTTGCTTGGACGTACGGGGAACGGAAAAAGCGCCACGGGGAACAGCATCGCCAGACAAAAGGTGTTCATCTCGAAACCACACGCAGCAGGTGTAACAATGGAATGTCAGACATTCAGAGCTGTGACACCAGAAGGCCCCATACTCAACATAATAGACACTCCTGGTACGTTTGATATCTTTATGCGTGGCGTCAAGTTGTATTGAGAAGAAAAAAAGATATACTTATCTAACGTGGAGTGTTGGTGAGGGGGTGCAGGTCTATTTGATATGTCGGTGAAGCCTGACGTTATAAGTAGAGAAATCGTTAGATGCTTAACTCTAGCGGAAGGAGGGATCCATGCTGCAATCTTAGTTTTGTCGGCTAGGACTCGGTTCTCGAAAGAGGAAGAGATGGTACTTAGTACCTTGCAGGTCCTTTTCGGGAGTAAGATTGTTGATTATCTTATCATCATTTTCTCTGCTGGGGATGTGCTAGACGACGATGGTGTGACATTGGAGGAATATTTGGAAGATTGTCCCGAGTTCCTAAAGGTCGGTGCCTTGATCACATTTGTGGAAAACATAGATTTTACCTTGGGACTCACTTATGAACTATGCGTTGCTTTGGTGTTTCAGAGAATTCTCATATTGTGCGGACAACGAATGACCATGTTCGATAACAGAACCAAGGACCCTGTCAAGATGACGAAGCAAGTCCACGAGCTTCTCAACCTGATCGACCTCGTCAGAAAGCAGAACAGTAACAAACCTTATACCGATGAGATGTACCATAAGATAAAGGTTATAATACTTCCCATTTGTTTTTTTGTTTTTTTTTATCATTTGCATCCATCTCTAGGCTCTAGCGTGTTTTAATCTCCGGAATCGCTCATCAGGAAGAGAATGATAGACACCAGAAAGAACAAGAGGAGCTTGAAGCAAAAGGGCATTCGGAAGAGATAGTCGAAGCACTGAAAAAAGAGTTAGAGTTGACGAGACAAGAGAACTTGAAGGCAATGACAGAGATGGTATGAACTCCTCCCTAACTCATGAATGCACACACACACATAGACAACTGCGTAGAATCTGACATGAACGAGATATGTTTTTTTCCTTCTCAGATGGAGAAAAATATCAAAATGGCTGCGGAAGCGCAGGAGAAGCTCTTTGAGCTCAAAGAAAAATCGCAGCAGCTGCTCTTTGAGCAAAAAGAGAAAACGCTGGAGCAGACCAAAAATTTGGAAATGGAGAAACATTTAAGTCAGATGAACGAGAAAATGCGTAGCAATATGGAATCACAGATGAGGCAGAATGACGACGGGTGCAACATTCTCTGATTAAGCACTCTGCGCTCTTGTGCACGCTTATGAACTTTTGGCGTGTTCATAATCTGCTTTTCCTTTTTTCTTGTTCTTGTTTAACTGCTTTTGCTTCTGTTTTCCATTTTCATCTCCATTACTTCCCTAAACGGGTTGGGTTACTCGTAGCCTAATCCTTGTTTGTTTGCTTCTCGTTTGCATCATAAGTATGCGCTTAATTATGTGCTTTGTAAGAAGTCCCTTCTTTCTTTATCGTTGTGAATTAATAAAAAAACTCGAGAAAGTTTTTTTTTTTTTCCATAACAAACGCTTCAATAGTGACGAATTGCGGAGCCTAATCTCTCTTAGCCGATGTGTAACACATCATGACATAGGACGAGAACTAATCAGTACCAGGAGTTCGGACAATAATAGAATCATGCTAACCAGCAACCTCGGTGGCCATAGTAACCACAAAACCTAGAACAACACGTGGAGATTGGAGCCTTTGCATAGGCAACATGAGACATGCCATGTAGTGAACGTAGACCTAATATTTAAGCGAAAAAATAGAGAAGACCAAAGCTAGGGCCGGAACTCGGGAGAAACTTATCAACGACCCGAGTCTCGGAGACTCATGATTGACTCGGAATAATTTTTCGCAAACTAATTCTCTGATCGAAATGTCCTCACCAAAGACAAAATGCGAAGTTAAACAACTTAGGGGACCTGACGTGCAAACTGTCAAGTATTGGAGGACTTCTTAGTCTAACTTCCAGCAAAAGAAATGGAGAAACTAAACTCTGATAGAAAGGGGAGGGGGTATGTGTAGTGCATACTTCCATACTTTGTCTGTGAGAAATTTTCTCTTCTTCCTCCCTCCTCTTCCTTGATGGCCTGATCTCCTCTGTTCCATAGCTCTCCAAAATTCTTTTAGATCTTTCCAAATTATTCTACTTCATCTAGTTTTTCTTTATATGGTCCATATTCACTCGATACCCTAATTCAGCATTCACATTCATTTGTGTAAGAGAATGTCTGATTCCCTTAGAAGTCAAATTTCCCGGAGTTTGTCACAGACAGCTCCCGTGATAGGAACACATGAACAGTTTGATGCTTATCGATGAGTTAGATCTGACAAACAAATGGTGTGACAAAGGTTTTATCAACAAGCAACTGAAAAATACTACAAATCTAATGTCCAAATTCACAAATTCAAGGAAAGAGATCTCGTCCTTGGTAAGCTAGGAGCTAATTGGGAGGACCTTCTAATTTCTGCTCAGGAGTCTATGAACCCACTAACATAATTGATATTTTGATATCAATCATGATGGGTTTAGTTTTGGGGGACTTGACGTTGTAACCATTGACTCGGTCTTAGTATGCTGAAAAATACACTTTTTAACAACATAATATGTAACTTTTTCGTCGTGTGTAAAGATGGTTTGCCCTTAAAAATACCAATAAATAGTATTTAGGTTCTGACAACATTTTTTATTCTTCTCGCGGCTAGTTCAATCAAATTATTAGTTCATAAACACAGGTGATTTTTTCCAAATCTGTATTCTCCAAAAGACACTTCTCTATTCAGAACTTTTCATCTTCTTCATAACCCACCAAAGATTTATTCAATTCCTTATGTTATGTAACCACTATCTCACTACAGTTCTTCTGTAAGCCCGATAATCTTCTAATTTTACTCTTTTTGTTTGTTTAAGTATTCAAACTAATCTTTCGGTACCACAATTACAGATGTAAGAAAAGATTTAGGGTTTTGTGTATCGATTGATATTTCGATTTCCGCTCATAGTTTCTTATAATCTTACTGTTAGTTCCGCTGATACTTTCTTATTCTTTGTTAATATTGGAATTGATAGTCATTTTCCTTCGTTCGTTTGATTAATTGATTTTCTGTTACTGGTAATATTCATTTATCTTTGTTAATTATTTATATATTTTCGTAGTTCAATGGCGGATAGACGTTTGCCCTCCCGTATATTCCCAAAGTCGTTTGATGGAAAAAACCTTAAAGTTTTAAATATTACTGCATTATATAAATGTAAAAGTATTGTTTACCATGTAATATATATCGCCACCATATACTATTTCTGGTAATATATATCGTCACCATGTACTATTTCGGGTAATATATATCGTCAGTCGTATATCATAGAATATGAATGGAATCATATAATACGTAAAGTATACATATACTATGTAAGTTTAGGGTTTAGATTTTGGAGTTAGGGTATAGGGTTTAAAGTTTAAATTATAGTTGAGTTTACTAATCCTTGGGTTTAGGGGTTAGTTTTTGTTTTTGGTTTTAAGGTTTAGATTTTAGAGTTAAAGTATAAGATTTAAGGTTTAGATTATAGTTGGATTCACTAATCCTTGTGTTTAGGGTTTACTTTTAGGGTTTAGGATTTATATTTTTAAGGCTTAGATTATAGTTGGGTTCACTAACCCTTGAGTTTAGGGTTTAGTTTTTGTTTTGGGTTTAGGGTTTAGATTTTGAAGTTAAGGTATAGGATTTAAGGTTTAGATTATATTTGGGTTCATTAGTCCTTGGGTCTAGGGTTTAGTTTAGGGTTTAGATTTTGGAGTTAAGGTATAGGTTTTACGGTTTAGATTATAGTTGAGTTCACTAATCATTGAGTTTAGGGTTTAGTTTTTGTTTTTGGGTTTGGGGTTTAGATTTTGGGGTTAGGGTATAGGGTTTAAGGTTTAAAATATTGTTGGGTTTCGCTAATCTTTTTGGGTTTAGGGTTTAGTTTTTGTTTTTGGGTTTATGGTTTAGATTTTGTTAATAGTATTGATATCCCTCAATTATGCTAACTATCATGAATGTTGTCACATTTATCTACGTTCTATATATTACTGCATGAAATAAATGCAAGTGTTGTTTACCATATAATATTTCTGGTAATGTATATCGCGAGTCGTTTATATCACAGAATATGAATGGAAACATATAATAGTAAAGTATATACATAAACTATGTACGTCGATAGATTTGGTGTGAACATATAACGGCCCATTACTTTGAAGTATGTGGCTTATTAGTTGTATGAATATTCTGTAAACATGTTATAATTGATCCGCGGATAGCCTTGTTATTGTTTTAATGTTTCGAAAGGGTTAGCCTTATTCGTTATAAGGGCAAAATAGTCACAAAATGTGTTTGCTAATTCTAACTATTGGACACCCTGAAATGCAAATTGACTTGGCCATCAGAGTTATTCATGCAAGTGCCCCTTTAGTTTTCCTCTCTCCTAAAAAGAAAGGGGAGGGAGTATGTACAGGTGCATATAGGCCTGAACATTCGGGTATTCGGTTCGGTTCCGGGTATTTCGGTTCCTATGATTTAGGATCTAATATGTATTTTTATTTTTTCGGTTTGGTTCCGGTTCGGTTCTTGTTGGTTCCGGTTCGGTTCGGTTCCATAATTTGAGGAACCGCAAAGTACTTGAAATTTTCGGTTCTCAAACGGTTGCGGGTACTTTATACCCGAAATAACAATTTTTACCCGAAATCAACTAAAATTACCCGAAATAAAACTTAAATACCTGAATTAGTTCAAGTCTAGCACAAAAATACAAAGAAAACCACAAACTAAAAGTTCAAAAACCAAAATAAAAACCACATAGTTCAAGTTCCATAAGCAATATTCAAACAGTGAGATAATATGCGTATGTATATTCGGTTCCTGATTTCGGTTCCGGGTAGGAACCGGACCGAACCGATATCCACGGTTCCTCACCTCAGGATCCAATAGATACTTTCGGTTCTTTGGTTCCGGTTTTTATGCCCAGGCTAGGTGCATACTTCCATACTTTGGAAACTTGGCCAATCCTTAATCATTTTATATAGTTTACCCTTTACGGTGGAGGTTAGAGAAGTTCTTTAACGTTTGGATTTTTATACCATTATGTAACTCCCCAATTACATTGTCCCTAGGTCCCATGCTCAGTTGCTCACCCGGCCCATCTCGTCCCGTGAATTCTATTCTTGTGCGATATTTCTTTTTTAACATTTGGTCCTTACGTGCAAGTACTTAAAATAACTTTATAATTCGCCAATTATTTTTATTTCATCAATCCGTGCATGTTCAATTATGGATCTCTTTCAAGAGAGACTTTCTTCGAAATCTGAGAGGACTTTTATAATACAAGTAGTAAATTCAACTATTAATAAAAAGATAAAAATAATGCATTACTATTACCGTAGATCGGATGTAATTCCAATTTTTGATGTCCAGACCTCTCTGCATGTAGATCCCCCAAGTCCCTCGATCTGGTCAAAAGAAAATTGTTTTCTAATGGGAAACAAAGAATCTTCTCAAGTATTATTTATTAATTAAACTCTCCAACTTGCTAAGGTGGTTCGTTAGGTACTTGTAATTAAAAGTTCATTATTAAGGTTTGTTTTACATCTTATTGGCTAGTTCTTCATCTTCTACTCTAGAGGTGCCCAAGAGACTTTCCGTGTTCAAAGTAAGTTCGTTCCCGGTCCAATTTTTCAATATATTTAAACCTTTTTGTAACCCAGGTCTTCAGCTCATTTACTTTGTATCTAGTCGATATATGAGGAACGTTTTTTAAGCTTTCCTACATTGATTTTATTTTCAAACATTACTGCTGTTTTGGCAACGTAGTTGGAAAAGCTTTCACATTATTATATGACATTTGTTACCAAGATTAGTTACGGACATCCGAAAAATTAGCTGTTTCTAAGAAAGCATGTAATCAATGTTTTATTAGACCGGACGGGACAGTCGGACCGGTTCAGTCTGGTCCATATTCACTGCTAAAATCCTTGGATTATACATACGGTAAAACCGCAGAAAACCGCAGAAAACTGTATTAACCCGAGATATGGTGTTACCGATTGAACCGGCCATGTGACAATAAAAAGAGCAAATCCGAAATTTCTACTTGTCATTTTGTTATTTTGATAGTATCTATCCACGAAAGTTCCATTGAGAGTACTTTAAAGTTTAAACTCATAAATTCTTTCAAAATCAATCATTCGGTAATCCTCTTACTGTTTTCTTTTTTGGTTTACTTAAGATCTAAAATGTTTAATAAATCAATTGAATCATTGTTAGACTTCATATTTTCAAAATATGGTATGTTTATTTATTTATTTTTAAAAAGCATATACATATAAATTGATCAGCCGTCGGCAAGGATCGACCCGGTAATCAGGAAGATATCCAATTACCTATCCGGGTTGAGTTTAAAAACATTTACTTGTACACCACAGAAATCTCTATTATTAGCTTAGCAGGTACCAACTATTTTTGCATAAAATAGGTCTGAACACTCGATTTAAGACCTTTTCAATCTGATAACTGATAAGTGTAGTCTATCGAAGATCAAATATTTTGCTATGATTTAACAATTATCTAACAAACAAATGGTAGTACAGGAATTTTGCTAAGATGGATAAAGATGAGGATCATAAGAAGGAGAGTCACTTAGTAGACATGGCCGAAGATGAAAAGAAAGGTTGTATTCTGCATATAGCTGATGATTGCAACACGGGTGATTCCCAACACAAGGCGGAAGATCAGGACACGAATGGTTCCATGCACAAGGATGAGATTTGCAAGAACAATTATATTCTGCGAATGGACCAGGAG
This sequence comes from Isatis lusitanica, assembly GCA_900406415.1. Taxonomy (NCBI): domain Eukaryota; kingdom Viridiplantae; phylum Streptophyta; class Magnoliopsida; order Brassicales; family Brassicaceae; genus Isatis; species Isatis lusitanica. Next base: position 28,525 of record OVBB01000201.1, read on the forward strand.
AAGGATGACACTCTGCTTATTATTACTGAAGATTCTCAGTTGGGTGAGTGTCAGAATAACGATTTGATGCGTATAGTCGGTGATTTTGAGCTGAAGGGAACTCAGAAAAGCAGAGGCCATCTGAAGAAGGGCTTCTTAGGATCATCTTCGGCACCAAGGCAAGCTGAGAACATAGTCTTAGTAGGTCGTACAGGGAATGGAAAAAGCGCGACCGGAAACAGCCTTATTGGAAAAAAGGTTTTCGAGTCAAAAGCACATGCATCTGGTGTTACAAAGGAATGTCAGACGCATGGAGCTCTGACAGGAGATGGCCACATACTCAATGTAATTGATACTCCAGGTACAATGTTATTATGTTACTTACATATAGATTGATTTAGCAGCGGCCCACTAATTATTAAAATATAAGAAAATGCCTTAAACTTATTACTTCATATCTCTTAAAATAGACATATACGTACCATTAGAGCTGATAGCTTTTCAGCTGAAATATTGACCTTTAAAGTATTGAATACTTCAATGGGTCCCAAGTATGTGCTTGACCAGCGTCTAGCCAAGAGCAGCTCTGGTTGTGGTAACCAAGTCACCTTGGTCCAGTAGTATAAAGATAGTTACTAGCTTTCCACCACCTATGTTCTAGTAGCATTGGCCACCCGGTTTCCATGCATGATTAGTCTTTGGACCTAAAAATGTGTGTTGTGGTGCAGGTCTGTTTGATTTGTCTGCATCAGCTGAGTTTATAAGTAAAGAAATCGTTAGATGCTTAACGCTAGCGGAAGGAGGGATACATGCTGTGCTCTTGGTTTTATCTGCGAGGAATCGAGTTACACTAGAAGAAGAGTCCACACTTAATACCTTACAGGTTATCTTTGGGAGTCAAATCATTGATTACGTCATCGTTGTTTTCACCGGCGGTGATGTGCTGGAAGAAGACGGTGAGACATTGGAAGAGTATTTGGGTAGAGATTGCCCTGAGTTTATAAAGGTCGGTGCTTTGAACATTTCAGATTCATGAACTTGAAGGATTAATTAAGATTCTCATATACGTAGCTTAAAAACTTGTGAATTGCATGCATGCATGCAGGAAGTTATGAATTTGTCTGGTAACCGAACGGTGCTCTTCGACAACAAGACTCATGATGAAGACAAGAAGGCAGAGCAAGTTCATAAGCTTCTCTCTCTAGTAGATGGAATAAGAAGGAGTAACCATGGAGTGGCATATACCGATGAAACGTACCATACGATAATGGTTAGCATATTTTCTTCACATATATATTTATGTAACTGTTGAATAATCGAATCCCAATGGTATCCTAGGAAGAGACAGAAAAACTAAGGAAGAAGCATGAGGAACTGGAATCAAAGAACTATTCAGAAGAAAGCATAGCAGAAATGAAGAATCAGTTACGCATATCATATGAGGAGAATCTCAAACGAATGTCAGAAATGGTAAATTTGTTATCATAAATCTTAGATGACAATTTTCTTTTGTCTTATTCCAATCTTAACAAGCTCTGTATATTTTCTTAAGATGGAGAAGAAACTCAAAGATGCTGCAGAAGCGCAGGAGAAAGCGTTAAGCAAGTTGACACAGGCAGAGAACAACGAGATCGATCTGGAACTTAAGATTCATATCCCGCTACCACCAATGGCCTGGTTTTCTTCATGCAACATTCTATGAACAATATTGTCTTCTTTCTAACAACTTTCTTTGCAAATAAAGATCAGCACCTATTATCTTCCAAAGGGGTTTTGGGAGGCAAATCAATATCTCTACGTCCAACTTTCATTTCTTTTTACAAAATTATGCTTTATGTTGTTACTTTGTTTTTCCTATTTTGAACTTCCATTTCATGCTAGCTAAGAGCTTGTGGTTTACTTTCCGAGTGGATTTTCCTATATTTATGTTTATTTCCATGTTTACATATTTGGATGAGTGTATGGCCATTGGCCACGTTCACTTTTGAATAAAGAATCTTGTTATTGCACCAATATCATATAGTTTGCATTTTCATTTCTCCTAAATGCATAGCATTTAACATCTAAAACTACAATGGCCAATGTGTGCCTCAACTCGACCAATAGTTGTGTTAAGGGATTAACGAAAATGGAGAGATAAGCAATTATAAACCATAACTAAATCTTATCAATTCAGAATTCTTCCTTTTCTCTTAACTAGCTGCTGAATAAAATTTGTGTCAAAACCCATTGAAGTATGAAAAGGGGTTTCGTATTTACAAAGAGTATATGGGCTTCAATGGTATGTAACTTTTTGAGGTTTTCATGTTTTGGAAACGCGATACTGCTGTTTCTTACCATTTATAAATGGCTAGCTGGTACGTCAGATGAATAACATAATAACAGAACTGCTGAAAATTTATTGTTAAAAAGTGATTTAAGTTTAGCTAGTAAAGTATTAAAAACAAAAACAAAAAGTAAAATAGTTCGTAGAACAGAATTAACATAAAGCATGTGAAGAAGAAAAGTCTAATTGAGAAACAAAAATAAAATAAAACAAATACACAGCTCTTACGTTACATGCTCTCTATATTAAATTATAAACCTGCACTTATTATTCTAATTGAATGTTACTCGATCGTATGTAGGTAACAGCCCAACAAACTTCACGAGAACATCCACGGAGTTTTGGGCAGCGAGGCTGCTGAATAAAACGGCTTCGTTGGAGACGTTGGAGCCGCCGCCGGCGAGATCAGATAGGGCACGGATGACAACGAAAGGGATGCTTTGCTGGTGGCAGATTAAGGCAACGGCGGCGCTTTCCATTTCGACCGCGGTGGCGTTGAATTTGGAGCGGAGGAAAGTCCGGTAAGCGGCGTCGTCGACGAAGACGCTTGCACTCACCCCACGGTCAACGATTGTTACCTTCGGTGGTCGTGGGAGGCAAGTGGTGTTCACGCACTGTGGTAGTTTCATGTCCTGTTTTTTTTTGTTGAATTTATCATCAATCCAAGACATAATAATTTCATTACAACAAATAATTATTACAGTACCTGAATTTTACGTCATATGTACTTTTCGAATTTAGTTATACTTTCGTGTAATACGTACGTATATTTTATGGACACGTATGATATATTTATTGTTCCGAATTTTACATAGTTGGATTAGTGAATGTTTTTTAGTGTCAATGTTGAGATTTGAATTTTTAGTCAAAGTATATATTATCTAATCTCGGTAAATAACACTTAACGAACTAGAACGTGCTGTATAAATTTGCCGATATATAAATGCAACTTGGAAATAAGATATACTCCAATGAAGTTAATTTAAATCTAAATCATGATGTAATTTATGGCTCTGATTGGTGACATGATTTACCATGTGGTAAGGTTGAGTTATGTGCTTAACTCAAAAATGTTACTAATTTTTTTTAGTTTTTTTGCATTAGATTTTGAGTTAAAATGTGTTATGGTTGAGTTAGAATCTTGAAATAAACTCTTTGAAAAATATGTAACTCAACTCAAATTTTTACCACATAAAAAATTGGGTATATTAGGATGTGTTAAGAATTTGAGTTAATAATTTATCATTTTTTTTTTAATAAATCCATTCCACATACACCATTCTCTACCACATCATTTTTTATGCAACTTACATCAAATTATACCACTTTTTATAATTCAACTATAATATTCCATGTCAACTTATAAGTACTATTAACGAAGTTGATCTACATAAGTGCGTTTTAGTCAAACCTCGAGCTGGCGTGCAAGATCCAAGTAGGACTTGTCAACGGGAACCCAGAAGACGTGTTCTCGGACTTCCGGAGTTCCGGTGACCGGAAAGATTTCTTCTGGTTGGTACCAAATTCGATTGAGGAAATTGTCGCTTTTGTTATTGTACTTGGAAAACTGGAGATAACCAATATCCCGAGTATAATCTCCACCGGCTTCCAAAGCCAGTTCGTCGTCCATCCCATCTCCATACCTCTACATTTATATTTGTAAATGTAGTAATTATCTAATGATATGCATGCTACCACCAAAATAATATGTGTAAGAAAACTTTTCAACATGCGAGCACATTTTAAAACATATTATTACTGGGAACACAGTTTAGTAAATATAAAAACGAAATTAACAAAAAAAAAATCATGAAATTAGAGGGCAAACCAAACAAGTTAATGGGTCCATAAAATAGTCTTGACCGGTGTGTTTTGTCAAAATTAAATTACTTTTTTTTTTAAATTAAACTTTCTGAAACACATAATAGGTGAAACTTTCAATTCATACCATAGATTAATTTTCAACTATTTTAAGGAAAATCGAACCTGCCAATTCCAAAGACCAGAGTGGGCCCAAAATTTAGGAATAGTGACGTCACCAATTTCAAGGTTAACATCTGCGTTTCCAGCGATTCCATAATGCAACACTCCTTTCAGCCTAAACAGGCTCACTAGTAATTGTGTTGCTACTCCTGCATTTACCTGTTTATATTATTAATTATATAAGTATATATATTTTGATTTTGAAAAAGTGTGTATATTATTTTATATCGTACCTTATATTAAAAGATATAAATTCTATGATATATGGGGGAAAGAGTTGTATTTGATCAATGAACGTACCATTCCTAATCCCGACATCACGATTACCACCGGTTGGTTTGATATTTTCCCAAATCGAAATCTTCGACCTGCGTGATTTAGATAAACCAGATTAGTATCTATACATGTAAGTTATAGAAATTCACACGAAAGAGTGAAAAAAAAAGAAGTAAAGATATCCTATTATAAAATTATGACAAAATAAATTCTAAAATAAAACCTTAAGCTACAAACAACCATAGTAATAAATAGTTACAAAAAGTTTATTATATCATAAAATCTGCGAGTTATAATTCGATGAATCTCTAGTAAGATTCTAAAAACATTGTTCATATTAAATAACAATAGGGAAAAAAAAATTACCTGCAAAATCGATGAAGGGCAAAGAGGGACATGGAACATAGGTTTGAGAAGCGAGAAGAGGATTAAGCTCATAGTTGTTTGGAGCTACAATCCCTAAATAAGGACCTCTCCTATTCATTCTATCTATTTTTCTCAAATCTATTCGAGATATTTCAGCATTTCCTTCTTCAATAATATTTACAATCGAAAAGATAATTACAAGAAGAGTAATCAAAAAGTATCTCATAACTTCTCCGTCTTCTTCTCTCTTACCCTTTTTCTTTATGCTTCTCGTGAGTCTGATATCCTTAGCTAGGTTCCTTTTATTTACGTACATGTAGTGATGGAATACAAGTTCACACGTCATGAAGGTGGACCTAGGGGTTAACTATGAGCCTAATTATTATCAAAATAATAATTGTCTAGCATATAAAATTCTCGATTTATTATTTTTGACCCAAAAAGTCAAAATAATAATTGTGGTCTAGTTTAAAACCGTTAGGGGACATCATTAAAAGAGGATTAATGCAATTTATCCGGAAGAAATTTATGCCCAGAATATGAACATAAGTAAGTAAACTTGTTTTAAGAAAATTAAAATAAATTATCGGCGCATATGTTGGGTCAAACTAGAGAATTTGCAAGAAATACAATTTTCCACTACCATTTTGTAAAACTACATCCATATTAAAAAGTTTGCAGATGTACAACATTTTTAGTGGGTGTGTTTTTTTATCCTTAATGATTCTAGTAAGAATACATAATTTCTTTATTCTCTTAAAACCGTCAACATAATACTTGCATTTTCCTTTATTTGATTTCCGGTGATTGCTAACTAGACCACCTTTCTCCCTTTGATTTCGCTGCGGCTGCACACATAAAACACTTGAGATTAGAGAACAGACGAGGTGATGAAGAACGAATTGCAGTTTTCCTATACACAGGCAATGTGAAATGGTATGACTCATATATAAGCGCAAAAATATATATGTATGGTATGAACATGATACAAATACGTAAGATAGCGCGTGAACAAGATCTGTTCTTCTTTTGTATGTGTAGAGATGAAGCTAATAGAGGCAGCAGCAGCGAAGGAGAGAGTGATCTACGAGACAAAAATAGAACCCGTAAAATAGCGCTCCAAGGTTGATCGATATCATCCAACATTGCAACATCCTGTGATGGTCCATGTTCTTTGATCAGATATTAAATTTTCTTGTAAAACTTTTGAGCTCTCTATTCTGATTGGGGTTTTGGCTAAATGTACCCCAAGAAAAGAATACCAAATTTTACTTATTTTGAATGTGATGTTAACCATGTCTTAGAATTCATTCCTTCTTCTGACAATAAAAATACTTAAGGAATTAGACTGATCAAACTTCGAAAGAATGTCTCTAAAGGGTTGGAGTTTCATTAACTTTCGATTTATCGTTAACTTTCAGCCTGTTTGGATATGATTTATTTATAATAATGACAGATTTATAATTAATAAGATGATAAACTTATTACCTGTGGTGGCAAAGTTATTCGATCTTTTGATTTTACTGAAATAAACTACAATTGATAAGTGTATTGGTTATAATGTAGTAGATTTATTGGTTACAAACTCCCTCTGTTTTGTTTTTGTTATTATTTTGAAGCTATGCACGTAGATTAAGAAAAAAATTAATTTCTTTGTTTTTTCAATACAAAATATCGTTTAATTATCTACCTAACAATAATTCAGCCAATAGTAGAATAACTCGCAGAATACAAATAATTATAAAAAATGAAAAACCAATAAATTTTGTATTGGAAAATGAAAACGACAACTAATTTCTAACAAAATTTTAACTTAAAAACGACAAGTGAAAGAAACCGGAGGGAATAATATTTTTACAAAATTGTTTTAGAATTTTGGTCATTCTTTCATAAATATAAAAGCAACCGGTTGTAGACATTCTCAAAGAAACATACAGAACTTTTTTTTCCTGTAAACAAATCTTGTCTTCTTCCTTCTTATATAGAAGAAACGTCCAAAGACACACATTATGGCAAAAAAGCTTTTCAGAAGTACGGAGACATCAATCACATAACGGAGAACGTTCACAGATCTTGTATTTTCGAAGTATGGAAATACAAATGAAAAAGGAAACAACAGAGCACACAAAATAAAAGTAGACTAAAATTAAGAAAATGTGGAAGGAGAAGACCAAACCACTGTGGTCAATCTTTAATTATTGAGCTTCGAGCAGAGTTGAGGACATCAGTCACATAATGTTGCATTCAAGTGGACCTATTCGTGGCATTGGAAACATTAACTGGCCCAAAGTGCCCAGTGGGTGCTGCTGGCCTTGCTGCATTGAATCTCTCAGCTGACGCATCTCTCTTTCATGAGCTTCTGCACTCTGTTTTAGCGCATTCTCCACCTGAAATATATTAAGTTAATAGCATGCTTGGAAGCATAAATATTCACGTATACAAAGTTATGAACATGGATTTAATAATTACCATCTGTGCCATCATTTTCATGGTTTCCTCGTGCTCTATTCTCGACCTCTCCTTCATCGCTGCTGCATCTGCTTCAGCAAGGTTCTTAGATTC
>OVBB01000202.1:206-35993 GCA_900406415.1 Isatis lusitanica
ATTTATGTTCCATCAAATATATATACATTAACACATGCATACATATTAGGAAGAAAACAAACTGATCTGTTTAATTTTAGAGAAACTTGTACAAAAAGTCATGATTAATTAACAATCATGCGCCTAATGCTTTTGGCAAAACACAGACCTCTCGATTCAAACTTCTATTCAGATTCGATGTATCCGTATATATGGCTTACTCCTATTTTAAACAATGATGCTGTAATACCTTTATTTAATGTTATATCTTTTGTTGAAAAAAAAAACAATCATGTGTCAATGTGTGAATGTGTGATGATATGAGACCAAACAAATCAAGCACGAGACAAGATGTATGAGACTTAATGACTTATCATTATTCAATTAAAGATGTATAAAAAGTTTATTTAATAAAAAATTGAGATAATTATTTACCTGAGATTTTTGTTAAAACCTTGATTTTGGAGAGAAACAGTTTTGGAAGAAGACGACAGATTTGGAAGAAGACAAACAATGAAACTATTAAAATTTTAGGATAATTTTATGTGTAATGGGCTTATTTGTATATTAGAATTTTTTTTATTAAGCTAAATTAGTATTTGGGTTAATATATTATTGGGCTTTTATTGTATGGGGGTCAATTTTTTTGTTCAAAGGGTGTCAATTTAAAATTTTAATACTAAAAAAGACTAATTTTAAAAATTCCATGGGGGTCATGTGACCCCCCTCCCTCTTAATTACCTCCGCCCCTGGCGGCAGACAATGACGATAGTGAGTGCGATGATTCTCAGAGTGATGGACCCAATGGTTGTCATGAGTCTGATCCTGAGTGGTGTGGTGAGTCTGATTATGGCTTTGGTATTGATACTGATTGCGATGAATGTGATCCTGATACGGATGACGACTATGGTGATCATACCAACAGTGCTTCTGCTGGCTCAGATCGTGATACGAATGGTGATGATGGTGTATACGAGGACGATGTATCTGTCAATGATGTGAGTGATACTTCGGGACGTGGTTCCGATACGGATGATGATTTTGGTGTATATGACGAAGATGTGTCATACGATGGTCAAGGTGGTGGTCGTCTTGATAGTGTTGTGGATTGTGGCTTTGATGCATCTGATCCTGGTACTTCTGCTGTTGCTGCTCTGGTTTTGGTAGTGATGGTGTGGTTGACATTTCTGATAATGGGTTGGGCAATGATCATGTTTGTTTTTGCGATGACGATACGTGCTATGAAACTACTGCGATTAGTAAACGTGCTTCCTTTGGCGTTGGTATTGATATTAAGACGGATGATGCCCGCGTTCATTCTATGGTGCTTACCCGCATGAGTCATGGTAATGTTCCTCTGTCACGATTGACACCAGAAAGCGTTGGTTGTCGCATGCTTGTCAAGATTCTTCGGGTTTGGTCTCACGAAACTGCTTCAGAGATGAAATCTCTGGAGCTTATATTAGCTGATGAACATGTATATGTTCCAGTGTGCTTTATATAGTTAGTGATGTTGTATATTGTCTCTTGCTAATATTGTATTCTTCGTGTTTAAAATTTAGGGTACTAAAATACAGGCTTCTATTAGGGGTGATTTGCGTGGTGTTTTTAGTGAACGTGTAGAAGTTGGTGCATGGGTTACCATTGGTGATTTTTTGGTCGTTAATCAACTTGCATGTTGTCGGGCTACCTATCATCGTCACAGGATAATCGTGCTTTCAACTACTGTCGTTGATAAAAGTGCTTGGCGATGCGATCATGGATTTTTTACGTTTGTTGATTTTTGGTCTATTTTGGATCGTGTTTACTTAGTTGGTTCGTATCTTAGTCTTTCTGATTTTAGTTTTTTTTTCTACCTTTCACAAATTTGTTGATCGTGCGTTTCGTTGGTTGTATCGTAGATTTAATAAGCCAAGTTATCGATGTTCGTGGGTTCGAGTCGTGGGGATCTTCCGTTCTTGACAATGCTGCTTGGCTTCCCGATGAAAGTGTTGATGTGACTGGTCCCGGCGATGATCTATGTATCGATGGAGTACATCTGACCATATTTTTAACTCTAAGAGATTCAAGGTGTATATTATAGTCGTATTCTATTTATTTTTTGTCACCTTTTTTCTATTTTTAATATCATTTACGGTGTCCTGGATTTTGACTTGATTATTTTTTACCTTTTTATAGTGGTGTTTATTTGTATTGTGCGTTTTCTGGAGCAATTCCTATGCGGTTTTATTCGCATTGGGCGGCTTGTGGCTGTGGTGTCGTTGTTTGTGTTTTCCGATGGGTGATTATTGATTACCATGCTGGTATGTGACGTGTGTAATTGTTATCCTCTAGGTTTGGACGTTCATTTTTTGGTGTCTACAATTGATTATTTTTCGTGTGTTTTTTCAGCGAATTTGACAATTTCGTCCACCTCTCCTACTCGAGTTTTGGTTAATCCATCTGTTCCCGAAGTCGATGCTTTTATCGATAAGTAGGTTTCATATTTGTTATATATGTGAATGTATATTATCTTTTTTGATTTTATGCGTATGGTGATAATCACTTTTTTCGTTTTTTTTTGTTTTTGTTTGCAGGCTTCCGCGTAAGAGGATGTGTTCCAGTCTGGTTAAGAAGAGGGTGTAAGTTTAGTTTGTTTGTCCGAAGTATTCGTGTTGGTTTACGTTTTAATGTCGTTTTACCTTATCGTTTATTTGTTTGCATCTGTCTTTTTATGGAAATAAGATTATTGTTTTTAATATATGATCCTCATTCCTCTTATGTAGCATGTTTTTAAATACAATCCTCATTCCTGATATGTAGCATTTATTTTAAAATGTTTCTTAAGAGCTATTTACGAGATTTTAAGTTTATCTGTGTTAAAAAAGCGGATGTTGAATAGTAAGAATAGCTATTATCTATGCATTCAACGATACAGGTAATGTATTTAGATGTATAACAATAATATTATATTACAAAATATAATGTTTTCAGACTGAATATATTCAAGCATACGTCTATCTCCGCCCGCAAATCAGAATCTGCGACAATACAGTTCACGAGGGCCAGTGGAAGATCATAAGAAATTTTGTTGTTTTTGAGGATGACCGTTAAGAACCAAACACAACTTATGATTATGCTATCAAAATATGCGAGAACACGTTTATTGTCGACACTCCTCCGATAGAAATCGAAGAACCTATTGGCTTTGAAACGATCGAACAAAATCTGCAAGAAGAATCCGACCTTGATTTTCCATCACTTTGAGTTTTTTTTCTTCTGTTTTATACTTACTATAGAATTATGAGATCTCAGACATTAGCAACCGGCGAATCTGAAATAATGTTTGATCATCCAGACACATTAGGTTTTGTGGTGGCTATGGGGGATCTGATAACGGTTGACGATGAAAGGTATACGACAAGACCTAGGAAAAAGACAATCAGCCTGACTTTTACCGAGAAGGATGACAAGTAGGTGATGGCTTTATAAAATGACCTCTTTTTGCCCGAATAAGATTAGTGTTATGATTAATTATGTCTCTGGATGTTGGACAATGTTTCATAGGGGTTGATCTTAAGATGTGTGGCGTTAGGACAGTTGGCGGTTGATATCAATTCTAGGATTTTTAAAAGCCATGATATGGCTGAGTTGTGTTTCTTAACGCATTAGTCAGTCAAAACCGATGATGGTTAGTTTTGAGATAGTTCATGAAATCTTCTATGAGGTCATTATCGACATTTTTTATACAAAATAACTATTATATGGTTTTGTTCATTAGGTGGTAGATATTTCAAAACCAGAGGTGGCATCTATAGATTGGATCTCCATCCTGATTTTCCAGAAGCTGTTGCATTTGCCGAAAGGTATTGATTGTATTGTTGAAACTGTATTAAATCATTCGCGTGTATATATATATATAATAATAGCTGTTTACTTTACTTTTTTGGTTTTCAGGTTTTGGGCTAACAAGAATGGGCGATTTGTTGATCTTGGTAGTGGATCCTCATCAAGCACATCGTAATGGACGAACATTGGGTGGAGGAGTTTCCAAGTAGGTAAACCATTCTGACTATTTTTTTTGTGTTATTTGTTTGCATGTATAGCATTGATTGTTCTACATTTTCATTTACAGGTCTCGGAGGAGCTGAAGTGATGAAGTCCCTCGAACATCTATACATCTATCCTCTGTGGGGGGTTTTTTTTTTTTTAATGATGTCCCCGGTTTCGTGTTTGCTTGAATATCAGAACTTATTTAGTTTGTTTAGCTTCTAAAAAAAAATTATCTTTGTTCCGATGCCCATAAACGTTTCTGTGGTTTTGACCGTTAACATTGGGTTATAAATGTGTACTAATTTCATGTTCAAAATTTACATGAGTTTTGTCTCTTTAACCCTTTTTATGTGCGTAGATCTTATTTTTCATTGCTAGATTTTACTGATTAGAACCCATACGAAACGTGCTTTGAACTGGTTTCCGTATACGGAATGTATTGGGCTGTGTAGGTCGATTATATAAAACTATTTGATTCTGTGAGTTATAGTTTTGGGTCCAAACAGTGCTCTTTTTAAAAAGAAAGTCGGAACATTGGGCCGAACTAAAAAATTGTGCCTTTTTATGTAAAGAAAAATAGTTGGACATTTTGTTACCTGTAAAAAAAATTTGTCCGGTCTTTATCTTTTCAAAAAGTTTTTTTTATAATACAAATATTTTACGTTAGTGTATATTCTTTTCCGTCCCGTAGTCAACTTATAATATAAAGATATTGATCCGAGTAAAGCATATGGATATTGACAAAAAGGTTTACCTTATCTTCATATTAACTTATATATATATTTGTCATCTTATCGTTGTAAATTGGAAAATTTAAGTTTATGCATTGAAAATATACATATTTGTTTTTAATTCGACATCAGGGTTTGAATCGATAAAGTACGTTATGGATACTCACGAAATTGTTATTTATTTTTATTTTGATATTGCCTTTTATTGTTTCGTACCGATCCTGATTTGTTATATATATGTAAATATATTCATTGGTCTTTCTATCGTTATACAGAGCAATACATAATAGGTCTTGCAGCGAGACTTGTTTTAAAAACAGTCGATATGTCTTTCTTGAGGAGATAACCTGCTTCTTTTCTTCTTATCAACGATATTGATCCGACTGCGAATCCTATAAGATTAAAGTTAAGGTTCCGAAGCTATGGAAGTCTTGGAAGAATACAAAAGTTGTCTCGATAGAGATGGTGTTGGTGGACACTGATGTGAGTTTTTGTACTGTTATTTACAATTAAAAAGAAATTGCATGTTTACTTACTCTGTTTAAAAATTGTCGCAGGGTACGAGGTTTGATGCCACGATTGACGGGCGGTCTCTTGGTAATTTCCGAAGCAAGTTATCTCAGGAAGATTGTTTTGCTCTCAGCAACTTCACCATCGTTGACTACGGGACGGATTATCGAACGAATCATTTGCCTTTTAAGATAAGTTTTTATAGAACAACTAACACGTCCAATAAATATTTCAAAGAGATTCTGCGAGGTGATTACAACAAACAAGTATTGGTTGGTGATTTTGTATCTAATTCCCTCGCAATTTAGTTATTTCTTGGTTTCTTAATATTTTGTTTGTCGGTAGTTTATTCTATGTATCGATTATTTATTTTAGGGTATTTCTGTTTTAGATGTTATTGAGCAAGTTGTGAGCGTTGGGTCTCTCGAAAATATGATGGTAAAGGGAAAATCTTCGACTAAACTTGAGTTGACCATCCGAGAAACATGGTAGACTGTGTTTCCTTTCTTCGTTTTCTTCATCCGTGCATGGTGTTGATTCGTGTTCTGATGTCTATTAAAATTGTTTGTTTGTTATTGATACGCGGTTGGTGTGTACTTTCTGGCTGCGTGTGCAAAGCAAGTGTCGGACTTCTTCGAGGCTAATAAAGAATCATCTGTTGTGTTGGTTGTCCGGTTTGTCTGTATGCGAGAGTACAAAGGTATTTTACTATAATAATGTTTTCCACTTTTGATATTGGACTTCTTTCCATATTTTCTCAGATGATTGTTCATTGCTTCGTGTATTATACACGTAGAAGCTTTTAGTGTTTCTAACGCTTTCAACGCGACGGAGCTTTTATTCGATCCAGGCTTTCAAGAAGTTGCCGATTTCCGTACGAGGTGGCCGGATGATAGCTTGGTTGTTTCCAGGGATGATTCTACTCCACTGGGTACGCCGCCTACGGTGGATTTGGAAAATTCTTACAGAATGAGGGGCAAAGAGATTGGTCGAGAAAGTGAGTTTCTCGCGGATGATGTGGTGGTGTCTATTCGTGATCTTAATTCATGTAGTGAGGTATATGTGTGGTCGTATATGCTTTATATTCTTTTTGAATGTGTTCATCTATTTTCTTTTGTTATTGACTTTTTTTTTTTTAAACAAAAATGAAGGTTGGCAGATATGGCACGATTTGCAGAGTCGACTATGTTGAGACCACCCCAAGGTCGTATTATGTTTGCTGTTGTAAGTGTAAGACCACAGTCCATCCATGCAAAGATGCTGTCGGTGGCACCCGCTGCAACGAAAACGTTACTAATGTTTTGGTTAGGTATTTGGAATCAATACAATCGTTTTGGTTGTCTTCTTCATCTTTTTCACGTATATATGTGACGATGTGGCGATCATGGTCGTTATGTTCTTTTGATGTTGTTGTAGGTTTAAGCTTGTGTTCTGCGTCTTTGATGATACCGGAGATACCGTCAGATTTATTCTTTTTGATATTATTGTCTCGCCGTTTCTTGGGACTATCGCTCTTGCTCTTGCCGAGGAAGTTGCTGAGGTGTGTTTTCTTGTATGCTTTGCGTTCAGTTCTAATTTATTGTTATCTCGATTTAATTCTGTTTTTGCTGTTTAGAAAAAATCGTATGTTCTGCCTAATACCTTGGCCAGGGTGGTCGGTAAAACGTATTTGTTCAAGCTGAGTGTGTCTGCTGACAATTTAAGGAGTCTTATATCGACTTTTAAGGTTGATATTATTTCTGAAGACCACAATTTCTAAGTGCGGCGCCATAAATTTCAGTCGAGTATTTTTATTACGTGTGCACGTCTGGTTATCGATTTTTGTTATATGGGATGTATATTTTGAAAGTTTCTTTATTGTGTGTTGTTTATGTTTCGGGGTTGTTTTTGTGTGGCTTATCAGGGATCTTCGGAAGCCGCTGCAGGGGATTCATCGTCTGTCGGTGCCAAGCGCTCTCTGTTCCAAGAATCAGATGGAAATCCTAGGATGCCGAAGACAACCAAGGAAGCATGAAGCTCTGAGTTTTTGCCGATTTATTTTCTTGATTTACTTCTTAATAGGTTTTTGTGTTCTTTGGTGTTTTGCTTATCTTTTTCCTCGAATCCGAATTATACTGATCTTCTAATGTTCCGAGTAATGCTGGCCTTTTTTTTAGACACCTATTTTGCTTATTAATAAATATTTGAGATTACTTACATTACAAGAAAAATGAAACACAAGATTTATAAAATATTATAATACAAAGAAAAATAAACTTAGCCATGCTTTTAGAAAGTATATACGGAGGTGTGGTAAGTTGTATTATCCCCAGTTTGGGGACGACGATCTATTTCCACACGAAAAATATACCGCCCACAAGTTTGCCTAGTTCCAGTTATTCCTGAAATAAAAATTCAAGATCTATTTTTTCCCGAATTAAAAGTTTCAGATCTATTTCATCTTTGATTAATAGTTCGAAACTTTGATATCCATAAAATTGGTTTTAAAACGGTTTACTATTTCTAAAATATTATTAACCGATTAATGAAATTAATAAACCAAATCAAAACCAATTCAAACCTGATTACACAATTTAACCCGATTGAAACCCAAACTCTCGATGTTCTTCCCCTCCAACGTCGACATATCTCATCCCTAATTCTAAGAATTCTAAAAATCTTAAAATTGTGAAAAAGCTAGAATCTGTCGAGATGGAAAATGCTTTAATCAGTCAAAATGGAGATAGAGAAACATAATTTGATGAAGAAGCAGACGAACGAGATGAGAACGAAATCGAAAACTGCAGTTTGTTGCAGGTTTCACTCTCTCTATCCCACTCTTTCTTCGAATTGGCAGCTTGCTCTCTCTCTTAGCTGCTTTAGCTTTTAACTCTCTCTATCCCACTCTTTCTTCTTCTCCTTCTTCTCGTCCGCTTTTGCTTCTTCTATGTTTTCTTACTTGATGCTTGTTTCTTCTCTGCCTTTTCCTCTTCGTCATCTCACTGATTTCTTCTTGCTCAGGTTCAGGTGAACTAAAACAGAAGAACGAGAATCTGTAACGTAATTTACTAATTCTACTAATCTAATCGTTTATTGGGTTCAGTAAAGAAAGAAAGAGAATTACAAATATTAGTTGTAAAAAGAACAGAATTTATATAATAAATACAGAAGACTGCAACAAGAAGTGTGTATTCGTATTGATTCCCATTATAGAATTAAAGAAACTCTGCCGTAATTTTTTTTGCAGATAGAAACAGAGAGAGAGAGAGAGCGTATAACTTAATTGGATATGGCTTTATTATGTGCATGTAATAATTTTTCAGTTCTGTGCCTCTTGATGATCCAGTCGAAACTCCAGATACATTACTCATTCCCACAACCCAAATTGACACTAAAAGACGAATCAACATCGAGAATCGTCACCATGAACTCAAATTTGGAGATTATATCATGTTCATTGTGAATTTTCAAAGATATATCATGATGTGGACCATAACTTTGGTCACACTCATTTGGGCCTTCGTCTTGGGCCTGCGTTCAACAAGGAGATTGGGCTTAATATTAGTTGATAATACGGTAGTTGCAAATATCATATGATCGACTTATATATAAGGTAAACTAAGATTAGGTATCTTCTAGTTTACGGCTTAAGCAATAAGGTCTCTAGGGTTCTAATCTAAACGAGTCATCTGTGCTAAAGATTAAGAACGTCTAGAGCTGCTTTGTATTCTTTCTCATTATCTAGTGGATCTTGTGGGAGACGGTTCCCACCCCAGACGTACCGGTTCGAGGCAGGGAACTGGGTTAACAATCTCTTGTGTCAAGTTAAGCAATCGATATTAAACACTCACAAGTGGTATCAGAGCAATCCAGGTTTTAGATTGCAAGGAGGGAGAAAGATCAGTGGAGATTTCAACAGGTTCATCTAAGAAGAAAGTTAAGGACGCTTATCTTTTCTTCAAGGCGTGGTTTGAGTTCTGTTGAGGTCGAGGTTACCGTCGTCGTCTCGTTACGTAAGTCTTGTCTAGTTTACCTGTTTCAAAGGAGTTGAAAAAAGGTTAGACATGGATTCTAGTGGAAAGTTCAAAAAGGTTTCCAAATTTGATGTTGAGAAGTTTGATGGCAAAGGGGATTTTGGCCTTTGGAAACATAAGGTCATATGTCAATTGGAGCTTCTAGGCTTAGAATTGGTTCTGGAGGAAAGTTCAGATGGCTTGAAATCTGACGAAGAGGAAGGAGAGGAGAAGAATCAAAAGCCAGATCCTAAGGCAGCTCAAAAGGAAAAACAGGTTAAAAACCTTATTAAGATGAGTTCGAGTGACTTAATCTTGAGGAAGGTATGGAAGGAAGCTACAGCTCTCGATATTTGGAAGGCTCTTGAAAGGGATTATCAAACCAAGACACTTTCAAATCGGAAATTCTTAAAACAAAAGTTTGCTAGTTTTAAGATGCAAGAGAGCAAGAGCATTGAAGAAAATCTGGACATCTTTCAGAGGTTGGTTGATGATCTTGGAAGTCTGAACATTCAGATAAGTGATGAAGATCAAGCGATTCAAATTTTAACAAGCCTACCACCACCTTATGAACCGTTGGTGCATACTCTGAAGTATGGGAGTGGCAAAGACACATTAACAGTGACGGCTGTTAGATCGTCGGCATACTCAAAGGAGGCTGAGCTGAATGAGAAAGGCTTACTGAACAAAGGGAAATCGCAGAGTCCAGGGGAAGATCATCAAAACAATCTGACAAAGGTGGGGAAAAATCAGGGAGAGGCAGATCTAAGAGCAAAGGCAGATCTAAATCTAAATCCAAGTCCATTCAGATCGGAAAAAGGGGGTGTTTTATCTGTGGTAAGGAAGGGCATTGGAACAGAGAATGTCCTGAAAAACGTTCTAACAAGAATGGGGATTCAGCCAATATAGCAAGTCAACCCATGGTTCTCACTGTGAGCACTACAGCTGCAAACGATAAATGGGTTATGGATTCTAGCTGTTCTTATCATATTACACCAAACAAGGAATTCCTGTTTGATCTCCAGGAATTTATAGGCGGAAGTGTTCTAATGGCAAACGATGCGCCTTGTGAGATTAAAGGCATAGGAAAAATCCGGATTCAGAAACCGGATAAATCAATCGTTGTCTTAACAGAAGTAAGATATATTCCAGGTATGCGAAAGAATCTTATTTCTTATGGGATGCTTGAAAAAGCTGGATGCAGATATGAAGGAAGCGATTTCAAAGTTGATTTTTTCAAGGGAAATCAGAAGGTTCTGACAGGAGAGTATATCAATGGGTTATACTATCTAAAAGGAGAAGTCATTAAAGGAGAGGTGAATGTCTCTAAGGCTGAAATCGATATGACTAAAATATGGCATTCAAGGTTGGGTCATATGAGCACACATAACATTGATATTTTAGTCAAAGAGGGTTATCTGCCAAAGAAAGAGGTGGATAAGTTGGAGTTTTGTGAGAGTTGTGTTCTGGGGAAATCTCACAAACAGGCCTTTCCAGCGGCTAAGCACACCACCAAGGAGATTCTCGGATACATTCATTCAGACTTATGGGGTTCTCCTTCAAACCCAGAAAGTCTACGTGGGTGTAAATACTTTGTGAGTTTCATTGATGATTACTCAAAGAAAGTATGGATTTTCTTCCTAAAGACTAAGGATCAGGCGTTTAGCAAATTCAAGGAATGGAAAGAAACTGTCGAAAATCAGACAAGGAAGAAAATCAAGTATTTAAGAACAGATAACGGGTTGGAGTTTTGCAATACTCTATTCGACAATTTGTGCAAGGAATCTGGGATTACAAGGCACAAGACTTGCACTTACACACCACAGCAAAATGGTGTGTCAGAGAGGATGAACAGAACGATTATGGACAGGGTGCGATGCATGCTTGCTGAGACAGGGTTAGGGGAAGAATTCTGGGCTGAAGCTGCTTCTACAGCCGTTTATCTGATCAACAAATCACCTAATTCTACCCTAGATTTCAAGCTACCAGAGGAGAAGTGGAGTGGCTCAAAACCGGATCTCTCTCATTTAAGAAGATTCGGATGCTCAGCATATGTCCATAGAGTGCAAGAAAAGACTAAGCCTAGGGCTGTTAAGGGTGTGTTTGTCGGATATCCTTTCGGCGTTAAAAGATACAGAGTATGGTTATCAGAGGAGGGAAGATGTGAGACTAGTAGGAATGTTGTGTTTCATGAGGAAGAGCTCTATAAACATACTCTGAATACAAACGACAAAACCAGTGGTGGAGAAGGGGAAGGCAAAAAGAAAGCAAAGAAAGTGACGTTTTCTGAACAGCTAATTCAAGGCCCCTCTACGCATGGTGATATGGGTGAAACGCCATCACTTACAAATGAAATATCTGTGTCAGATGATTCAGACAGTTCTGAAGAAACTGATATAGAGGAAGATGCTGCAAAACCGGAAAATGAAAATTCCTTAGATGGTTATCTTTTAGCGAGAGACAGAGGAAGGAGAACAAACATCAGGCCACCTTCTAGGTATGAAGATGGAGATTTTGTGGCTTATGCTCTGTCTATTGCAGAGGAATTAGACCTTGATGAGCCCAAAAGCTATCAAGAAGCTAAAAGGAGCAAGCAGTGGAAACACTGGAACAATGCAGCAGGGGAGGAGTTTGATTCTTTGAAAAGAAATCAAACATGGAATCTCATAGAATGACCAAAAGATCAGAAGGTGATTGGATGCAAGTGGGTTTTCAAACTGAAACCAGGGATACATGGCGTTGAGAAGCAGAGATATAAGGCAAGGTTGGTAGCTAAAGGCTTCTCACAAAAGGAAGGTATTGATTATAATGAGGTGTTTTCACCAGTGGTTAAGCATGTCTCAATCAGAGTCATGTTATCGGCTGTATCAAATTTGGACTATGAGTTAGAACAGCTTGATGTGAAGACAGTTTTTTTGCATGGAAATCTCGATGAAAGGGTTTTAATAGAGCAACCAGAAGGATTTGTTCAAAAGGGGGAAGAGAACAAGGTCTGTTTGTTGAAAAAATCCTTGTATGGATTGAAACAATCACCAAGGCAGTGGAATTTGAGATTTGATGGTTTCATGAAGAAGCAGAAATTTGTGAGGAGTGATCGTGATCCATGTGTTTACATGAGGAATGTTGAGACAGAGAAGGCTATTTATCTACTTCTATATGTGGATGATATGCTTATTGCTTCAGGGAATTTGAGTAAAATTAAAGAAGTAAAGGAGAGTCTGAGCAGGGAATTTGAGATGAAAGACATGGGTCAAGCCTCACGAATTCTGGGTATGGATATAATCCGAGATAGGGCAAAGGGGGAATTAGTTTTATCACAAGAAAACTACTTAGAAAAGGTTCTAAGGACGTTTGGAATGACAGAATCTAAACCAGTTGTAACACCTATTACTACTCATTTCAAGCTCAAAAGTCTAACTAAGGCGGAGTTAGCAGAGGAAGCAGGTTACATGGAGAACATACCTTACGCAAGTGCAGTTGGGAGCTTGATGTACGCAATGGTGGGATCCAGACCCGATCTCGGCTATGCCATTGGTGTCATCTGCAGGTTCATGTCATCACCTGGAAGAGAACATTGGTCTGCAGTTAAATGGGTTATGAAAGGAACTCTAAAAACACGACTGACATTCAGGAAGCATTCAGAATTCAATGTGAAAGGTTTTAGTGATTCAGATTACGCAACAGACTTAGATAAAAGGAGGTCAGTCACCGGTTATGTATTTAAAGTTTGGGGAAATACAGTGTGCTGGAAGTCCTATCTACTATCTGTGGTGGCTTTATCTACAACTGAAGCAGAATACATGGCCTTAAGTGAAGCAACAAAAGAAGCGCTTTGGCTAAAAGGTTTCTGCACATAGTTGGGGTTTGGAACTAAAAGTGTCGTTATGCACTGTGATTCACAGAGTGCTTTAGCATTAGCTAAAAATCATGTGCATCATGAAAGAACAAAACATGTTGACACAAAGTTTCATTTTATCAGAGATGTTGCAGCTGTGGGTGATATCATTCTATCTAAGATTCACACAAGTAAGAATCCAGCATATTTTCTAACTAAGACATTACCTGGGCCCAAGTTCGAGCTCTGGTGTGATCTACTGAACATCGTCTGAGCAAAGGAGCAGCTTCAGGTAACTCCATATCAACATATAGCTCTCGCAAAGAAGAAAAACCAGAAACAGGGAAAAACCAGAAACAGGGAAAACAAGTTAATTGTTTTTGAAGGTAAAACTGTTTGTCTTAAGTTGATATTTATGACGACTAAAGAAGGATAGGAGTCATAGGAGTTACCTGTATGGAACCATGGTGAAGCGTGCTTGGTTCCAGGTGGAGCAGCTGCAAAAAGGGATTCAAAATATAAGTAAGTCAGTTCACGGCAAGCATTATTTATTTTGGATCAGCAACATAAGTCGAGAGCAGAGCAGGAGGATTCTCTAAGTATAACACAATACAAGAGAACAACCGGAAGCTGGAGAGAAGGCGGTCTCTCAATATTACAGCTAAACATGAAGAATTTGTGATTGGCGTATCACATTGGCATTCAAGGATTTCAGATATTCTGGAATTAAATTCTGAAACAAATGAATGAAGAAGGTACCTGGAGTTTTTTGATGAGAAAAGTGAGAAGGACAATTGCTCACCAGTATCTAGAAAACAATAAAGGAGAGAGTTACTAGACAACATGTTTAAGTCTCGTGACTTGATAAGTTTGCTACAACAGGAGTATTAAACTTGTGAAAATTGAGGTTTCGTAAAAACCCACCAAATGGTCTCAATCACTCGTGAGGAAGAGACAATGGTGTCTGGGTTTTATCGAACTAGGAGAAGTCTCTCACAAGCTGCATCGGAAATAAAAGGAAACGCAACTCAAGTTAAAGGTTACAAATCGAAAAAGGATCATGGATTTGGGTCAAGCAATTCACGACACTATTTCGGATTGATGAATACCTGAGAGATTATCGTCACCTGAGGCTGTCGGAGGAACAGTGGAGCTAGGCCGAGCTCAACCATGGAAGCCGCGACTTGTGGTCAAGACACGGCAACATCGACGAATAAGGTGACATGAAAGGATGTTTGTTTCGGTGTCGAGCAAGGAGGAGCTCATCTATTCCGATTTGAGGTGCGAAGACCAGAGCTGAGAAGAAGACGACGGCGGTGTTCGCCGGAATCTGAACCGCGTCGGCAAAGGGGTCAATCGCATGGTCACCGGAAATGGAGAAGAATAAAAGGAGATCAGACTTGTCTGATTAATTGAAGATTTGGAGATAAAATCTAAGAAATTAATACAAGTAGAGATCACCTGAAGGTCTCAGATGATGGAGAAGCTCGGCAGAGCTCATCCATGGAGCTGCGACCATGTATCACGACTAAGGAACTTCGATTCTTTCAGTTTCAGTCTCGAAGCACTTCGAGGTGGAGAGATTCATCGGAACGAGAGTTCGATCAAAGATGAGGATGCGCAAGATCGAATCAGTGGCATGTGCAGAGAAAGATCAATCGGTGTTGATCAAAGGGATTTGTATGCGAAGATCACAGAGAGAGAAAGAGTGAAGACGAAGTGTGACATAGCGTTGTCGTTTTGAGTGGTGCAAAAGTCAAGGTGGAGTTTTGTGGACCATAACTTTGGTCACACTCATTTGGGCATTCGTCTTGGGCCTGCGTTCAACAAGGAGATTGGGCTTAATATTAGTTGATAATACGGTAGTTGCCAAATATCATATGATCGACTTATATATAAGGCATAATGTAAACTAAGATTAGGTATAGTTTACGGCTTAAGCAATAAGGTCTCTAGGGTTCTAATTTAAACGAGTCATCTGTGCTAAAGATTAAGAACGTCTAGAGCTGCTTTGTATTCTTTCTCATTATCTAGTGGATCTTGTGGGAGACGGTTCCCACCCCAGACGTACCGGTTCGAGGCCGGGAACTGGGTTAACAATCTCTTGTGTCAAGTTAAGCAATCGATATTAAACACTCACACATGAGATTATGAGACTTACAGTTGAATCCGGTGATTAGAGTGCAGCTTAGTTGAATCCGGTGATTTTAGGGTTAATCTAACGCAATCGAATTGGGATTTTCCCCAGGAGATTGGGTTTAATTTGGGGACGACAACCAACTGGTTCTGGTCGTTTTACTTGGTTTACTATTTATGGTTTATTGGTTTGCTCTACGGTTTATAACATAAACCTTTGAAATCGTGGTCGATGTGTTCTGAGATCTGGAACTTTTAATTTAGGAAGAAATAGATCTCAAACTTTTATTTTGAGTATATCTGGAATTAGACAAATTTTTGGGTTATATCTAGTGCGACACAATACTTCTCGTGGGGAAATACGTCACCACCCCATCAGTTTGTGTGCACATTTTTGCATTGGAATATGTTTTTAGCATGTTTTTAGCAAACCTCCGTAGTGTTGTATCAGAAAATTTACTAAACGGATTTATTAGAAGAATTTATTTCGAACGTGAAATATAGCCGGGTATTTCTAGATGAATTAGATTATATTATATTCAGGTTACCAACCTTTTAAATTTTTATTTAATGTAGCTAAAAATATGTGATATCTTAAATTTTTATTTAATGTAGCTAAAGATATGTGATATCTTACGAAATTTGCGATAATTCGTGTTGGATAGGGTGTGCGGTATTATCATTAAAATTTGTTATTATCTTAGTTAACATTTTAACGTAAAAGAAAATTTTCTTTACTTATAAGGCACGCTAAGGTATCCCTATATAATTTTTTCTCTGGTTTATATATGAGATAATTGCTCCTAGAGTGACTTTTTCATCTTTATGTTTCAAAGAAACACACTTTGGTGTGAATGGTGAGTATGCACCATAATCGAGATTTTTATTCCTCCTTTACCCCTTAACTAAATACCATCATTTATCTTTTTCTAACTAGTTTGGTAACCGAACATTTTCCTCAATTGAAAAGTGAACAATTAAAAGTGAACACCAAATAATTATTTTACATACCTGTCTTCATTTCATCCTTCTCGTTGAGAGAGAGAGAGTGAGAGAGAGAGAGAAAGTAAGAGAGAGAAAGAGAGAGAGAGAGAGAGAGAGAGAGAGATCAGAGAGAGAGAGAGAGAGTTAGAGAGAGATTGTTGAGAGAGAGAGAGAGAGAGAGAGTCAGAGAGAGATCGTTGAGACAGAGAGAGAGAGAAAGAAGAAGAAGAAGAAGAGAAAGAAGAAGAAGCCTTCAAGGGTGGTCAGATCCGTTCAATACAGATCCGACCACATGTTCATGTTTATGTACGTTCACTCCAAGTTCGTATTTTATTTTCGTATTTTATGTACGTCCACGCTCACCCATGACTCCCACCACATGGAGTTCAACTCGAAACAATAAACGAACACAAAATGATTATTGAACACAACTTTTCTCATGCACACATTTAACACCATAATCATCAACTACCATATCAAAACATTGCAAACAGCTGTCCACCATTCGAAACAATTGTGAACACAGTGAACAGTATACGTTACCGATCTCTCACATACCACAGTCACTGTCAACTGCGATCATGTACACGTTTTACACCGTCATCATCCACGAACACATACAAAAATATACGCCATCATCTTTTAAGTTAGATCTATAAGTCTGTGGACGAACACCGCGCTCCACCACACAACATCATCTCTACTGTTTTGTTTTTTAATTTGATAGAGAACTTACCAGTTCTCTTCTTACCTCTTCTCTCCTCAATTATAACCATTTTATTAGTGATCCATGTCCATGGATAACCTAATGCTCGATTTTAGTTTCATCTTGTGGTCATAATACTCTCCCTCGTTAATTGGGTCAATACACTACACAATACATGTACGACCACAAGTTCTACAAAATGTTTCAGCTAATATACATGTTCGGTACAATTATAATGTTCGAACACAAAGATTACAACCCAAACACAACTAATCATCCAGAATGTTCAAACCATGTATGATCAATGCTTCATGTACAAAGTGTTTCGGCTATATTATTTCTGTGTACATCCACATATTTAAATTTTGTACGTACACACGTGTTTATCATAAATTAACAAAACTATATATAAATGGATGTCATATTATTCACACAAAAAATTATGAATAATAGTACTAACCATATTAGTTTCATGTTTTTTACTCAACAAAAAAGAAAGAAGAGAAAGAAGAAAAAGAAGAAAAAGAAGAAAAAGAAGGAAAAGAATAGAAAAAAGAAAAAGAAAAAAGAGAAACGTGTGAAATGTAGGTAGGCAGAGATCTACCATAAAGTAACCACATTGTTTGGTTACTCTTCAAAAAGTTTTTGGGGGTTCAAAACGTAATTTCGTCCACCCAAAGTGCACCATGCACGAAGAGTCACCTTTTCTGCACCGTAACTTCTGAAAGTCACTCTTTTGGTTAACGTCTCTTTATATATTTATATAACTTCTATTGTGGTATCGTAGTGATAAAAAATCATGGGGTCAAAGAGGAGACCGTTGACTATATCTCGATCGAGGAAGATTCCTGCTTTTAATAGGCATATGAGATTTGTTATTAGGAATTCATGTGTTCAGTTGTATTGTTGTTTGGTTGCTAAATATTTCGAGCTTGTATGTTAGGTATAACTACGAAGGCTCGCGCCTATGCTCCACCAATACGAGTGTATGGCTATGTTGCAGTTGAGAACTATTCAGGTGTTGATCAGCACGCTGGTTTGAGTCTTGCTGAAAGATGGTTCAGGTGTGGGATTGCGAGGAAGAGGATGGATATTTTGAGATGCAAGAGAGTTTTCCGCCGGCGTCCTCCTCCAGTAGCTGGTGCGTTATGTAATTTTATTGTGCATGTTCTCGATGGGGCAATCTATTTATGATGCCAGTTTATTATGTAGATGTGGAATTGGGTGTCTTCGGTAATAGTTATATCTTCGGATTTGGGATTTCAAGAACTGATTTCCAGCCTGATTTTCCAGACACAGCTGCATTTGTGAAGAGGTAATAGTTATATTGTCGAGACTTTGAAAAATACTTCGCGTGTATACGGTTGTTTGCTTTAGATTTTTTTTCTTCAGATTCTGGGATAATGAAGATCAGCGAGTTGTTAGTCTTGATGATGGATCATCGCCGAGGACATCCTAATCATCGCTTGAACTAGCTTAAACTATTTTATATTATCGGATTATACTATATATATTTGTCGAAGTTGACATTGGACCATATGGATTTCATGTTGGCCTTTTTTGGTGATATCATTTGCAATCCGTTCAATGTAAGCACTATTTTATAATTTCATTTCTCAGTATAATTCTGTATAAATTCATGTGGGGCGTCACCTAGTTACAAATTATCTGATTTCTGTTTTACAACTACTTTTTAAAATATGTTGTATTTGTTCAGTGTTTTTGTGTGTTTGTTTGCTGAAAGCTATATGATTTCAGTCAAGTAAACGGAGTATGAAAAGATCTAGGGAGATATGTATTGAACACGAAATAAAAGAATAGAATTAAATTTTTGTCTTTTTCTTTTTATTTGAATGCCAATGTGGATTTTTTGCTTCCTTCCCACTACTATATAATACGAACTCATTTTTGAGAAGCATGTCCCAACGCAGAAGAACATAAGGTGGCTAAAACATGTGAAGGAAATTGATACGAGCACGAGTTCGATAAACAAGAGATATAAAATTCAAATAACTAGAGAAAACATATTGAAAGTAGAAACGATCGTCTTCAACATCCTCAAACCACTAGATTAATGCAGTACCCTATGATCATACAAGTAATAAGTATGATCATAACCATTGTCTTCAACATCCTTGTGATAGCTTCCTTTATCCTTTTTCCATCTTCACGGACAGCTCAGTCTCAATCTACATAACTTCCTTTAACCCATTTTCCATCTTCACCGAGAATTCTTTCTCAAACTTCTTTTGCATCTCCTGGAAAAAACACATTCTGAACCTCCATACGTTTGGTGTTAAGTTCTTTCAACTCTTCTTCAAGTTTAACAGTTTTCAAAGCTACAGCCTTGATTTCATTGAACAAAGCCTCATCAACCCATGCAAAATTGTGGTTGTCTTTCTTCAACTACAAAATGAAAAGGGACCATATAAGAATCAACAACAAAGGGAAAAGCTGGGACACAGGAACGAGAGAATTGCATTTACCTTTTCTCTTACTGCAAAACCACATCGATAGTACATTCTATATGGATAGTTCTCCAATTTTGACATCTTCGACACAATAAGTTCCCCACACCAACATTTTCTGGGGACACAGAGTAATCTGTAACTTGATCGTGAACTCGATCTTCCGGTTGAAACTCCTGAGCGGTGGCTCATATTCACCTCTGATGTGGATTGGGGATTTTATTTTTTCTGCAACAGCCGTCGAGTGTTTCGTTGAGTACATAAACCTACTTTAACGATGGTTATGATTTAAGAGTAGAAAACCGAACAAAAACCATAACAATTCGGTCTGGCTTAATTTGATTTGTATAAAGGAAAAAATAAATTTATAAAAAGGCTTGGACAGACTTTATTTCATTTATGTTTAGGAAACAAAAATTATAAAAAAATTCCTTCTTGCTCTCAGATGGATTCGTTGGAACCCGGATTCGAATGATTTTGAAGAAAGGAAGGGAACCATTTATGCTATGTGTTTCAGTTAGTAATTTTTTACCACGAATTAGATTTAACCCAGATTCGAAAGACTTCATTAGACTTATGTTTCAAAAGTCTTTTTTAAAAGGCCTTCTTGCACTCAGAAGGTTTTGAACACCGGCTCGAATGACTTTGAAGAAGGTAAGGGAACCATTTATGCTATGTGTTTCAGTCAATAATTGTTTACCACAAATTAGATTTAACCAAGATTCGAAAGACTTCATTAGACTTATGTTTTGAATTTTGTTTTAAAAAGGCCTTCTTGCACTCAGAAGGTTTCGAACCCGGGTTCGAATGAGTTTGAAGAAGGGAAGGGAACCATTTATGCTATGTGTTTCAGTCGGTAAGTGCTTACCACGAATTAGATTTATCTGTTATAAGTGCTCAGCAACTTTATTTTTGTCCAAACGTACCCAACCAAGGCTGTTGCAGAAACGGAAAAAAATCCTGCTTTGTGTTCTCCAAACTGAAAAATAGAGAGAAATAACCTAGAGGAAACCAAAGATATTTCAATTCAAACTAGAAACAAGAATGTTTTGTCTTCTTAAAATGCATAAAAATGTAAAGGAAAAGAAACCTGAAGAAAACTAAAACTGAAATTGTCTACAATCGGAAACTTCAACTAAATCGAAAAAACAACCAAAGATGGACCAGCTGTGACTATATTGGTATATCACAGGTTGCTCTGTTGTGTCCAGGATGACCAGACTAACTGCATTTATGCATTTTAGGCCCTTGTGATCTTTGGCTTCGTATCTTGTCTTCTATTGTTTCATGTCGTCTTTTTCTTCTCCTAGCAGCTTGCCTTCTTTTTTCTTGGAGGAAGAACTTTGTCATCTTCAAATTCCACAGCAACATCCCAATCAGCCTCTGAAAAACTTACTGGATTAATGCATTCCTCTTACGCCTTTCTCCATTCTTTAGTGGTGTAAATTTCATCTGTGAATCGGTGCACTTCCATTCCTTGGGAATATATCGTTGGAATAGCATGTCTGCGGGGAATTCTTCCTAAGTCATATTTTCGACATGTACAGCTTCTTGTTTCCAAATAAACAAGGCAGTCATAGGTGTCTCCTTTCACTATATAACAGGATTGGTTAACCGGAAGCACCTTAAATCCTTGAGCCTTTGCAATCCTTCTATCAACCTTGTTCTCCACGTCAACAGTTAGAGGACCCTTGTGCTTTGAGCTTAAATTCTTACGCTCATAAAACCACATTGTTAACATTTCTCGTATACTAACTAGCAAAGGTATTACCGGATACTCCCTAGCTGACTTCAGCGCAGCATTTATGGAGTCAGCAGGGTCATTGGTCCTGATATCAAATCTGAATCCTGGGAATAGACAGCGAGCCCACGTACTAGCATTAGCTTTATGTAGATATGTTCCAATAGCAGGAGACATGCTGCAAATTTGGCTGAATGAAGTCTCGAAATCGACAAGTCTTTATGCTCTTGAAGATTTTTCAATCAATGCCGGAATACCCATTACCTTGAAATATGTCACCACATTATTCAACAAATGGTGGATGCAGATTCCATGCTTGGCTGAAGGGTAAACGCTTGCAAGAGATTTCATAATTGAGGAATTCATATCTGACACAAAAGCTAACCCTTCCTCATCAGCAATTACCACCTTCAGTTGCATTAAAAACCATGACCATGAACTATCATTCTTTGAATCAACAACCCCAAATTCAATAGGATACAAATTAAAGTTACCATCTAGAGCTGTAACTACAAGTAAAACAACTTTGTAATTACTTTTCAAAAAAGTTCCATCAACTACAATCACCCTTCGGATAGCATTGTATAACCCTCTAATAGATTGACCAAATGAATGAAAGAGATACTTGAAGTTACCATTGGTATCAGTTTCATAGTGAGTGTGGGTACCAGGATTAGCTTGTTTTAGCAAGTGCAAGTACTTTGGTATTTTACCATAACTTTGTCCTGGTATGCCTCTAACAGTGGCCACTGTACTCACGAGACTCCCAAGCGTGGTTATAAGTGATATCGCAGCCATGTTCCTGACACATAAATTTTATAATTTCAGCTGGTTGTGGCCCTTCCTTAACACCCTCGTATTTATGCTTAATCAGATTTCCTATTGTTTTGGAAAAAGGTGTTTTTCCGAATCCAGTTTTCTTTCAAGGAGCCCATGTATGCTGATCCAGAAGCTTGGTTATTATGAAATAGGTAGAACCTGGTAAAACCAATGCACAGAAAACCCAACTGCATACTCTATTTTTGCAGCGAACATACCACTTTGCGGCTCATATCTGCTAACCTTGTAGTTAAAGTTAAACTTCATTGCCTAAATTCGAAGAGTTTCCTGCAAAACCTCTTAACTCTTGAAAAGTTGCCATATCACCATCGAAAACCGAACATTATTTGCAGGTGGCTCCTCGGTTTCAGAACTTAAACCATCATCAACACAATCACCCTCAGCGTGAACGCCTTTCCCCTTGCTTTTGAAATCACGATTCATAACTTCAGTCGGTTTCACAAATTCATCAGATGATGAGGTAGGCAATTGGCTCTACTGTCCGTGTGATCAACAGTATATGCAAATGTCAGACAAAGATATAAGGATGAACACTTCTTTGCACAACCGAGAAAAATATCCAGTTGCGCTTTGTCTGTGATAACAACAGGGGCAACGCCTAACTTCATCATATCAGTTGGTAGATAACTTAACTCGACATTGACAACAGTGTGGTCCATTCCAAAATACTCTGCAACAATCCTCTGTAAACAATCTAATGTAGTGTTACAATGCAAATAAACCATTCTCCCTCGATTTTGTTCATCTACAACGAAGTTCCACTTATTATTGACACAAGTTCTCCATATACCACATGAAACATAGGTATCCAGGTTTTCAGAAGGAGAAAAACGATGCTGGGAGGGGAAGAAACAATGAATATGGAAGAAGAAACGAAAAACGGTGAAGATATAGGGGAAGAAACGGTGAAAAAGATGTATTCCCTAAGTTTCTTTCGTTTTTTTTTAATTTAGTTTTTAAAATTTTGGAAAATATATTTTTAGAATATAGTTTAGATTTTGTAGAATATTCAGTAACCATATCTGGTTTTTTAAAGATTTTCTTAAGTGAATAATGCAGAATGTGAATTCTAACCACTATTGAACAATGACAAATAAATAGAATATATATCCTATAGAGTGTGAGAACAAAGAGAAACTGCTAGAATATAAATTCTATACTTTGTTAGAACATAAAGTAATGGATATGATAGAACGAAACTTATTCTAACAAAGTTGGAACGAAAACAAAAAGCTAGAATATGCATTCTTGCCTGAATAGAAGATAGAACAAAGGTTAGAATAGATCTACATGTATTCTAATGAAGTTAGAACATAGATAAAAAGTGTAGAATGTGTATTCTAAACAAGTCAGAACATAGAGAAAGCTTCAAAATATATATTCTATTGAAGGATAGAATGTAGAACAAATAATAGAATATAATCAATCTATTCTATGCCACCCTGAAATCTTTAGAAAAACTAGAACCTACATTCTAGACAAAGTGGAACTATGACTAATAAACATAATGTATATTCTAACTTAAAAACGGAAATATTTTAAATAAATCCATTATTTACAAAATTTAATATAAAAAAAATATTTATTAAATAGTATCTTTCTTTTCTATATTTTCCGATTTTTTATATTTTAAAAATAATTTTATGTATTTTCAAAAATAAGAATAAAGGCAATAAAGTCAAATGTTATAAAAAAAATATTGGGATATACACAAAGTATATCCAAGGATCTTTATATATATATATATATATGTGTATATTATTGTATAGATAATTCCTAATCCTAGATTCTCTCCGATTTATGTGTGACATGTTTGTATAAATACATTGACCTATTGGTCTCAATAATACAAGTTGAAATTCAGAATTCTAGATTTGTCATGGTATCAGAGCACGACACATCTCTTTAATCGATTGTGATTTTCAATCTCCGTTTTTTTCTCTTTCTCTTTTCTTTGCCGGAACACACGTTCTCTGGGTGCTGCCTCCGTTTTTATTCACAAAAACAGAGCTGCCTTGTGTAATCTGGTGACACGATGTCAGGCACAGACATAACAACAGTCTCGAAACGAAAGATCATCTCCCCTTACGAACTTTCCTCCAGTGATAATCCTGGTGCGGTAATTTCGTCCCCTCTTCTCACAAGCACGAACTATGATGAGTGGGCGATCAACTTACGGATGGCGCTGAGTTCTCGCAAAAAGTTTGGGTTCGTTGATGGCAGCATACCCAAGCCTGAACAGGACTCTCCGTTACTTGAAGACTGGATAGCGAACAACCACCTGTTGGTTGGATGGATCAAACAAACCATCGACACAAAGCTTCGTTCTTTGATATCTACCAGAGAAGTTGCAAAGGAATTGTGGGACGTCATCAAAAAGCGGTTCTCTTTCAAGAGTGGAGCTCGCTTACAACAAATTCGCAACTCCTTAGCTACCTGCAAACAAAGTGGCTCCACAGTGGATGACTACTTTGGTCAACTCACGAAACTTTGGGACAGCATCGCGGAGTTCATGCCGGTGAAACAATGCAAAAGTGTGAATGCGATTTCTAAACAGCTCATGAGCAGGAACGCGAAACCCTACGAGTTCACGATTTTCTCTCGGGTCTTGATGATTCTGTTCATGGCGTCATTCGATCTCAGATTTGTGCGATCACGCCTCTCCCTGATTTGGATATCGTGTATCAAACCATTACACAGAATGAAACTCTTCACTCTACCGTGAATCAGGACACGACTGTGATGAGTTTCGCTTCTCGTCTCTCCGATACATCTTCTCGACAGCCAGGCTCGGTCACGACACATGATGTGTCTCGCCAACTTGGATTCTCGTCAGGAGCTAATTCATCCCGGTACGACAACAAAGATCCTCCCCGACAATGCACTGCGTGTGGACGAAAGGGCCACTAAGAAAGTTCTTGCTTCAAAGTCATCGGCTACCCAGAATGGTGGAGAGACAGACCACTGAATCGACAAGATAATAGGGGAGCCTCGCCAATGAAGAAAGGCAAGGGTGTCTCTCCGCTAGCGAACAGCACACAGATTGTGTCTACGAAAAATATCAGTCTTCCAACCCATCCTGCTTTGTCGGATAATGATCGACAAGGACTATGTGGTATATCCGATGATCAGTGGAGTATCATTCAACGCATGATTGGTACAACGCCCAAAACAGAGCACTCGTCGGGTAAGAAATCAAATATTGAATGGTTTTTCGATACAGGTGCCACACACCATATGATGGGACGGGCGGAGTTATTATAAGATATTTGACCCATCTGTCCGATTTATGTAAAACTCCCAGCTGGTTCGAATGCGACTTCCTCACGACAGGGAACAATCCGATTACACCCGCGACTGACTCTCCTGAATGTTTATCTTGTTGACGGATTTGATACAAATTTGATATCCTATGGCCAATTACTTACAGACAATTTTCAGGTGGATCAGTTAATGGATTGACTTTTGATTTTACAGGATCGGGGTACCAGGATGCTGATTGGAG
This sequence comes from Isatis lusitanica, assembly GCA_900406415.1. Taxonomy (NCBI): domain Eukaryota; kingdom Viridiplantae; phylum Streptophyta; class Magnoliopsida; order Brassicales; family Brassicaceae; genus Isatis; species Isatis lusitanica. The sequence continues at coordinate 25,666 of OVBB01000202.1, forward strand.
CGGGTGAAAGAGAGAGAGAGGACCTTTACCGACTGTGTGGAATCACCCAAATTACAGCATTAAAGTCGAGTGTTCAGTCTGAGTCTGCGGTTTGGCATCTACGTATGGGACATCCGTCTTCTCATGTTTTAGGCTTAATTTCGGGTGTTAGTAGTTCTAGTGCGTTTTTTCATTCGAATTATGAGGTATGTTTATGCGCTAAGCAAACAAGACAGCGTTTTCGGGATAGTTTCCATAATGCAAATGCTGTTTTTGATTTAATACATTGCGACTTCTGGGGTCCATATCGGACTCCTTCTAAGTGTGGATCACGATACTTTCTTACTATAGTAGACGACCACTCTCGGGCAGTCTGGATCTACTTGCTACCGGATAAGTCGCCGGTGGGACAAACTATCCGCGACTTCTTAGCGTTGGTCAAAACACAGTTCTCCAAATCCGTCAAAACCTTCCGCAGTGATAACATGACGGAGTTTATGTGCATTACACGTTTCTTCCGAGAACAGGGCATCATGCATGAAACGTCTTGCGTTTATACGCCCCAACAGAATGGGAGGGTTGAACGCAAGCACCGACATATTTTAAATGTTGCCCGAGTTTTGCGGTTACAGGCACATATACCTATTGAATACTGGGCAGAGTGTGTCAAGACTCCTGTCTATCTCATGAACCGGACCCCGTCTCAAACTCTTGGAGGACAAACGCCTTACCCAAAACTTTATGGACGGATTCCTTCGTTGAATCATATTCGAGTTTTTGGCTGCTTAGCACCTGCTCATGATAGGACTCATCAAGGGGACAAGTTTGCGCCTCGTAGTCGTCGACGCGTTTTTCTGGGGTATCCAACAGGGAAGAAGGGTTGGCTCCTCTACGATCTTGAAAAAGAAATTACGTTCTCCTCACGCGATGTGGTCTTCACTGAGGATACGTTTCCATTTGTGGACATCTCGGACAGTGTGGCATCTTTGATCCCGCCACATCAGTTGTCTTCTCCGACCTTTTCGTCGCCAGAAGAACAGGACCAGCTTACGGAAAACTCTACTTCTCACTCTCCGGTGGTTTCCAATACAGTCCCAACTGAACAGCTTACTACTACTCCTGCGGTTTTGACGACTCTAGCACCGGAAACAGAGCAGGTGGAATCATCATCTCCACCTGTTGTTACAGAAAAGCTAGAGCGTGGATTACGTTCGAAAACTCAGCCTTCGAAACTATGTGATTATGTTGTTGGTAACGCAACAATCCTTGGCTCTGAAGATCTCTCTCTCTCCTACGACACCCGCTCCACTACTGCAATCAAGTTCGATATACCCGATTTCTGATTATATTTCTTTTGACAAGTTCTCCTCTGCACATCGCAGTTTTCTTGCCTCCATCACGACTACATCTGAACCTCGCTCTTTTGCCGAAGCCATGAAAGAAGAGGTATGGAACGACGCAGTTGGCACTGAGATTAAGGCCTTAGAGCGACAACATACCTGGGATGTTGGTCAGTTACCTCCCAATAAGAAAGCTCTGGGATGTAAATGGATCTTTACGATTAAGTACTGTTCCGATGGTACAATTGAACGATACAAAGCCAGACTCGTCATGATGGGGAATCATCAAAAGGAGGGCATTGACTACACCGACACCTTCTCTCCAGTCGCGAAGATGACCACGGTTTGTGTCTTTCTCGACTTTGAGGCAAAACGAAACCATGAGGTCTACCAGATGGACGTTCACAACGCCTTCCTTCACGGGGACCTCAAAGAAGAGGTATACATGAAGCTTCCGCAAGGTTTTTCTTCTCCGGATGATACACGGGTTTGTCGCCTACGGAAGTCACTCTATGGGCTGAAACAGGCGCCACGCTGTTGGTTTGCAAAGCTGACTGATTCTCTGAAGGCGTATGGTTTCACTCAAACTCGATCTGACTTCTCGTTGTTCGTTTATTCCAAACGCACTGTCTCTCTCCGGATTCTGGTCTACGTTGATGATTGAATCATCTCTGGAAGCTGTTCTGTGGATCTCAAGTCATTTAAAGACTATCTGTCCATCTGTTTTCATATGAAGGACCTTGGTTTCTTGAAATACTTCTTGGGTATTGAAGTAGCTCGAAGTCCGGCTGGTTTTTACATATGCCAGCGCAAGTACGCCACATATATTGTCTCCGAGTCGGGTCTTCTTGGCTGTAAGCCTGCCGGATCTCCAATAGACCAGAATCACCTCCTTGGCAAAGAGGAAGGACCATTTCTTGCAGACCCAGAACGCTATCGATGGTTAATAGGGAGGTTCATTTACTTAATTGCTATACGACCAGATTTGACGTATGCTGTGCATATTCTGTCGCACTTTATGCAAAAACCTCGTCAGGAACATTGGCTCGCTGCCTTGAAAGTGGTGCGCTATCTGAAGGGAACACTGGGTCAAGGGGTTCTTCTGCGCGCAGATTTACCGTTTCACTTAACCGGCTGGTGTGATTCTGATTGGCCCGCCTGTCCGATCACTCGACGCTCGCTCTCTGGATGGATTGTTCAGTTGGGTGCCTCTCCTATCTCGTGGAAGGCTAGGAAACAAGACAACGTGGCTTGTTCTTCGGCGGAAGCCGAATACAGGACGATGTCTGAACTTACGAAGGAGCTTCTATGGTTAAAATCTCTTCTGTTTGAGCTTGGACTTGACCATAGTGAGCCCATGACGATCAGGTGCGACAGCAAACCTGCGATTCACATCAGCAATAACCCGGTGTTCCACGAGCGCACGAAACACATAGAACGGGAATGTCATTTTATTCGTGATGAAATTGTCAAAGGAGTCGTCAAGCCGGTTCATGTCTCGACGATACACCAGTTCGCTGATATACTTACAAAGGCATTGGGAAAGAAGGAGTTTGATGCATTTCTTTCCAAGTTGAGCATTTGTGATTGGGATATACACAAAGTATATCCAAGGATCTTTATATATATATATATATATATATATTATTGTATAGATAAGTCTTAATCCTAGATTCTCTCCGATTTATGTGTGACATGTTTGTATAAATACATTGACCTATTGGTCTCAATAATACAAGTTGAAATTCAGCACAATGAGACAATTTGGTTTTAATCTAGCCTATTTAGATAAATCTCCCAAAAAACAGAAATTTAGGAATTTTGATCTTAATTTCAGTTTGCTATGCCGGTTAAGATGGAGAACAATACTTAAGTTCACCCCCGGGGTGAACCTTTAAATTCACCTCCCATCTCATAACCAATAAAACTGCCACGTCATATGATAATTAAAATGAAATTAAACAAATTAAAAATAAATAAAAACTCAATTATTGGCAAAACAAATAAATTAATATAATGAAAATAAATAAAAAGACAAAAACTAGGGTTAATATTTTGCGTTTAAGGTTTACTGTTTTGGGTTTAAGGTTTACTGTTTTGAGTTTAGGGTTTAATATTCTAGGTTTCAGGTTGAGTGTTTAGGGTTTAGGGTTTAGTATTTTGGGCTTAGGGTTTAGAATTTTGGATTTAGGGTTTACTTTTTTGGGTTTATGAATTAATATTTTGGGTTTAGGGTTGAGTATTTTGGATTTAAGGTTTACGGTTCAGTATTTTAGGTTCCGGGTTTAGGGTTTATGGTTGAGGAATTAAAAATTAAGACCTCAAATCTTAAACCTAAAACGAACACACTAAACCCTAAACCCAAAAAACTAATCCCTAAATCGAAAACACTAAACCCTAAACCCTAAACCTTAAATCCTAAACCCAAAACACAACAATAAATCCTAAACCCAAAACCCAAAACAATAAACCCTAAACCCAAAATCCAAAATACTAAACCCTAAACCCAAAATACTAAACCCTAAACTCAGAACACTCAACCCTAAACCCAAAATATTAAACCCTAAACCCAAAACAGTAAACCCTAAATGCAAAAATATAAACTGTAAACTAGTTTTTGTGTTTTTATTTATTTTAATCTTTTTAATTTATTTGTTTTCCCAATAATTGAGTTTTATTTATTTTTAATTTGTTTAATTTTTTTTAATTCTGGTATGACGTGACACTTTTATTGGTTATTGGATGGAAGGTGAATATAAAGGTTCACTCCAGGGGGTGAATATAAAGGTTCACTCCAGGGGGTGAATATAAAGGTTCACTCCAGGGGGTGAATATAAAGGTTCACTCCAGGGGGTGAGCCTAAGTATTGTTCTTGCATCAATTCTAAAACTTGTTATAAAAACAACTCATCAATAAAACACTTTTTTTGGTAAATTGCCGGGTTAGTGCCTCCGTATTTTATTAGAAAAAATGAAAAAATTACAAAAGTTCTTGTCTGGCAATTGCCGAGACATTCAAATCGTTAGTGAATAAAGAAATAACACACTCAGGAGCACAATCAAAAGAATGTAAACCTAAGGGTAACGACAAAGCATAGTTGGCTAAACCGTCGGCAAGACGATTTGCTTCCCTATACACATGACAAATGCGGACCAACCAGTCCCTCGATATAAAACCATAGCACAAATGTACCAGGAAAGACAGAGGATGAGACTCACCTATCCCCGTCGAAAAGAAACCCACCACAATCTGAGAATCCACTTCCAACTCCACTTGCCGAATACCTTTCTCCCAAGCAATGCAAAGCCCATAGTAGACACCCCAAAAGTGGTAACGCAAAAAACTGAGACTTGCGCCTCGGAGTCACAATCTTTTGCCATATACCAATAGTCGCCGGACAGTCTCTAATCACATGAAGAATTGATTCTTCTCCTTGTTTACATAACGCACAAGTACTTTCCGTCGTCAGGTGTCTTCGTCTCCTTTCCATATTAGTCATAATAACTTCATTCGCCACCAGCCATAGGAAAGTCTGGACCCTCTCTGGCGCTTCAACTCTCCAGATTCGGCGAAACAACGCTTCCATGTTCGGTTGAAACACTCCTGTGCGAGAAATCAATTTATAAGCCGACGTTACCGTGAACTGCCCGTCATTCGTTTCTCCCCAGGAGATCCGATCTCTGGCTCCTTTTATATCATCTAGCACCACAGAAGACATCTGTAAACACGTATCCATCGAAACAAAAGGTTCTATTTTCGGAAGCAACCAGCCCGTACCATTCTTCCAGTAATCACGAACACATGTGCCTATGTATTCAACCGGAATCACATATGTTCCACAATCAGACAGAGATTTTTGTTCATAACCATTTGTCCTCCCAAAAACGAATACTACGGCCATCACCAAGAACCCAACTCACTCCATGAAGCACAACATCCCGGATGGCCATCGTTATACCTCTCCAAGTAGGAGACCACGTGCTCCTTGGCTCCAACCAAGATGTGTCACGAATGTCACCTGTACGGAATTTACTGCACAACACTTTCGCCCAAAGGGCATGTCTCTCATTCAGTAAACGCCATCCCAGTTTTGCCAACAGCGCCAGATTCATCTTCCTTGCCTCCCGTATGCTCAGACTCCATCTTCCTTCGATTGGCACACTTTTTTCCAAGAGATCAAGTGTTGCTTCTTGCGCTCCGTAGTACTCCCCCAAATAAAAGAACGGGAGATCTTGTCCAGTTGCTCCAACGTCGACTTAGGTAATGAGATTATACTCATGGTATGAACCTGTATTGAAGACAACACCGACTTTGTTAAGGTGATTCTGCCAGCTAGACTTAGAAAACGGCCCTTCCATCCAGACAGCCGAGCAGATACATTTGCAACCACATCACCAAAAGTCTCCTTATTAAATCCTTTTGTGCAAGATTGGAATGCTCAAGTACTTGCCTAACTCTTTTGTTCCTCTGATCCCACTTTCTTGGCATATCGAGTTCGCTAAATCCCTACTCACGTTCTCTGAAAAGAAAATAAGAGATTTATCGAGACTCACTTTCTGTCCAGATGCAGCACAGAAGTCCTCAAGTACCCTTCTTGTGACACGGACCTGGGTAACCGAAGCTTCCGCAAATAAAATCAGATCGTCTGCAAAGCAGACATGAGATATCTTTGGTCCCCCCCTGGACAAACTAATTGGTTTCCACCTTTTCGCTGCAACTGATAACTCAATCTGGTGACAAAGTCTCTCCAAACAGAGCACAAATAAGTAGAGAGATAAATGATCACCCTGTCTCAATCCTCTCTGAGGTTTAACCAAATTTGTTCTTTCACCATTAAACAAATGCTCATATCTGGGTTCACGACACACTGCAGAATCCATTTAATCCACGACTCCGGGAGCCTTGCAGCCTTAAGAGTGTCCACAAGAAAGTCCCACCTGATCCTGTCATACGCTTCTCAAGGTCCAGCTTCAGTAGCATCCATCCCTTCCTCCCCTTCTTTCGTCTCATAGAGGGAACCGCCTCTTGTACAACCACAATGTTGTCCGTACTCAACCGATCCGGAATAAAACTCGCTTGAGCTGGTCCGATAAGCTTCGGCATGATCTTCTTGAGCCTCAAGACCATAGTCTTCGTTATATTTTTGAAAAGGACGTTGCACAAACTGATTGGTCTAAATTGCATAATCCTTTCCGGCGTCCCTACCTTCGGCAACAGCACAACAATCGCATCATTCATTCCCGCTGGTAAAACTCATGTAGTAAAGAATTCCAGAACAAAACAGGATACCGAATCACCTACCACATCCCAACAATCCTGGTTGATACCCATCAGGCCCAGGTGCCTTGTACCTCCCCATAGAACGAACTGAAGTCTCCACCTCCACAACCGAAAAGGTTTATTTAAATCCCGCAGCCTGCATTAGATATGCCATCAAAACCGGGAGAATTGCCAACTTCCCATTATTCATGTCCACATCTTCAGTCGAGTAGAGCCTTTTGTAGTACGCAATAGCCATCTCTTCTAACTCCTCTGCATCTTCCACCCATCTACCATCATCATCCTTCAACATCTCGATCGTATTTCTCTTCCTCCGTACTACCGTAGATGTGTGGTAGTATTTTGTGTTGCGGTCCCCCAGCGTAATCCACCGCTCTCGTGACTTTTGATACCACAACACTTCCTCTTGTTCAAGTACCAAATCAAACTCCTTTGTTAACTCTTCCTCCTTCGCCAGAAGTTCATCATTCGGTAAGAGCTCCAATTCATCCTGCATTTTTTTTATCTCCGAGATCAGTTTCTCTTTCCGCCTAGAGATATCCCCAAATACTTCTCTGTTCCACTTCTTTAGTTTTACCTTCAAAGATTCCAAAGCCGCAGGTGTTTCCATATTTCCATTCCACGACACTCGAACCAAATCTTTGAAACTATCATGTTTCAACCATGCCGCTTCAATCCGAAAAGGCCGACGTCTTGGGTTACCTTTTCGCACTGGGTCTAGCTGGACATACAAAGGAGCGTGGTCGGAAGATAAGAATGGGAGATGCGTCACGACAGCTTCCTGCCACCTCAAACGAAGCTGAGGAAAACACAAAACACGATCCAAACGCTTCACGACAAAATTCTGTGACTCTCTTTCTCTCTTCCAAGGATACTTGTTACCTCTAAATCCCATATCAATCAACGCTAACTCGCTCATCCAGCTACCGAAGGCTAACGAATCAGGTGAAAGTCTCCCATTTCCCCATGTACGCTCATCCACTCTTATGATTGTATTAAAGTCTCCTCCCAACAAAACAGGCTCAGACAAACTTTCGACAACACGTTTTAGCTTCCCCAAAAGACCACTCCGCCGGCTCACTGTCGGCGCCGCATAGTCAGCAATAACATGAATAATCTCCGCTCCTTTCTCAACCTTCGCATGAACAAACTGATCCGACGATTCCACTACCGAAACATTCCCTATCTGGGATCTCCATAACAACCAAATTCATCCGCTCTGACCCACAGCATCAACACAGAAAGAGTTATCAAAACCAAGGCCCTGAAAAATCCTCATTGCTCTATCCCCACCCGCATGTGTCTCAAATAAAGCAAGAATATCAGAGTTAAACTTCTTCAGAATATATCGAATCGATCTTCTAAAATTGGGTTTGTTCGCCCCCCCCCCCCCCCCCCCCCCCCCCTCCCNACAATCCATTAACAAAGATTTATAGAATACCCACTGAACTGCCGGGGCGAAACATTAGGCAATTGAACCATCCGATATCCCCACCGCTGAGGACTCAGAAACCACCATCGCAAGATTCAAATTTTCTGCAAAATCATCCATTGGAGAAACTTCAGACGCACCTTTAGGAATTCCATCAGTACCCTGCTCCTCCAACGTAACATTCTCACTCACAAAGCGACCCCCTGGTCTCCCGACAGTCGTATCTTCCACTCGCAATCTCTTTCCACTGCTCGTAAAATCGATAGTCCCTTTCGACGGACCAAACACCAGCCCACGCGTCGGACCCGACAATTTCAGTGGCTTGGGCTTACTTGAATGGGCTATTGGGCCTCGCTCTCTCGTCATCTGCTTCCCCGTATTCTTGTTATTTGGCCCAACTTCCTTCTTACTGTTACCCGCCCCAAACACCACGGATTTTCCTTGACCATGCTCTTTCCTCTTTGAATTTTGTCAAATGGCGCCACATTCTCTTTTCATGTATCCGCGGTAACAATATCTGTTACGATACTCGGACTTTCCATATTTTCCACGAGATGACCAAATCTGTTCGATGTGGAGATATTCCCCGAATTAATTTGTTACCGTAGCCCCCGTCTTCTCCGGTTGATTTCGATTCACAGCCATCATCAGCCGCCGTGAAGCCTGTCTCGCTGAAACAAAACCATCCGCATCCGGCATTGTCACATTCAATTGATCCGTATTCATCCCCTTTATATCCAAATTTGATGTGTTCCTTGAATTATCCATCCCCACACTCCGGGTTTTATTTCCTGTGGGACAGATATGAACGAGATGCCCAAATATTCCGCAGTGAGAGCAAATGCTTGAAAATCCCTCATAAGAAACATAGTATCTTTCACCATTAATCAGCATAAAACCTTTCAATGTCTTTTTGAGATTTATCTCAACACAGATTCTTGCGAACCTATCGCATTCAAAATTCAACGTAGTAGTATCAACCTTAATTGGACTCCCCAGACACCTAGCAATTCCCATCAGAACTGCTGGGTGATACAAATTCACCGGGATATTAGAAAGTCCGATCCAGACCGGCGTGGTCGTAATGTCATCTCTTAGTGGATCAAAACAAGGAGACCAAGCTTTCACCATGAGGTAACTCCCAAACATCCTCCACAGACCTCCCGTTAGAGCAGCCATGTATTCCTCCTCTTTCTCGAAGCGAACCAAATAGAATTGTCTAGGCAGATCCATCACATGCATCTCACCAAGAGGCTTCCACAACTCCCTCAACTTCCGATTCAATACTGACAATGAGGAGTTTAAGCCTAAAACCTTTACGATCATACACATCTCCCAAAGCCCATTCATTTCCCGTAGAACTTCATCTCCTATTGTTATCTCTGGTTCTCCATCCTCACCATTCGAGAATTCCAAACTCAACCTCTCCATGATAAAACTTGCATCGATTACATCCTCTGGGGCAGCCATACCACAAGCCCTACAACTCGACACTCTGTTCGCCCACGACTTGGGTTTATCCGGCGGAACCACCGGTAGTTTTTCCTTCTCCCTGACGTCTTCCATGGTCGCATCTTGATCCCCCAACCCAGAAACCCTAGTGCTCTCCTTTCCTCCCGCAGCCATTTTTTTTTTTTGAAATAAGTTATTACTCATCAATAAAACACTAAACAGAAGGAAACTGTGAGAGCTGAAACTCACACTGTCAAAACTCAAGGACCGAAAATGCAAAAAAGAATATTTTATGGGGGCTCGAAAATTCTATTTTAAAGAACTCAAGGACCGAAAATGCAAAAAAGAATATTTTTATTGATAGATTTCCGAAAGTACAAGAATAATTAGCAAAAGCTGAAAAGTCTAATATTGCTAAAACTCTTAATACTCGGATTTGGGATGATCTCAACCTAGTACAAGCACGTTTATTTATACTAGGGGACCTAGGAGGCTAAATTTCCTTATGGGCGATGTGGGACAAAGTTCCAATCCTTCCAGCCGCCGACTTGACTTTTGGGCCCGTCTCTCGCTCCAGCCCGTTACACGATTCATTCTTGACCCGGCCCAACTTTCGTGAATAGTGACCCAATGAATAGTAACCCAATGAATAGTAAACCGGTGAATAGTAACCCGGTAAACCGGATCTCGATTGAGCTTAATTTAATTCCTCGGTTAACTTTTTCTCGGGATGAACAGTGTTCCGAACGTTCCTTTTCCGTCTTTTGAAATCAGACCGCTCGTTTNGCAGCCGGCGGTCCGATTCTTGTTTCCAGCCGCCGGTCCAAAGCTGAAGCGCATGGGCG
>OVBB01000203.1:0-31872 GCA_900406415.1 Isatis lusitanica
ATTATATAATTTGTTTTAATTTGTTTTGATGAAAAAAAAAAGAAGCAAACTAAAAAAAACAAAAAAACTTTCGTAAGAAGGAAAAAAAGGAAGAGAGAGAATGTGTAAAAGCCAGAAATTGAGGCTTTAGAAAGTTATGAACAAAAAAAAAAAAAAACATGAAAAGTGACTTTGAAGGCTTTAGAATTTTCTAAAGTCTTCAAAGCTTGATTGGCTGATTTTTGGCTTTCATGGCTTTAGAAAACTCTAAAGCCTTCAAAGCCTAGTTACCAATCAGAGCCTTTGTGTTTTTTAGTTTTCATTTCTTGGGGGCGATACGGTCCGTTGGATTGTATTTTAATCTACGGCTGCTGATATCGATCCGCGTGATTTTTAAGTCATAGGCTAGCGTCTGTAGCATAACATAAAGACCGTTGGATTATATTTTCGACGGTTGTGAATTATCGATCCGCGTGATTCATATTCATGGGCTAGCGTCTGTGATATGACATACTGACCGTTGGATCTGTTGTGATCGTGGGTTTTATGGTATTGAGTAGGGGAACGGCGTCGTAGAGGGTTTTAAGCGGGAAGATGAATGAAAAGGCGCGGGAAAATCGAGACCACATGGAACGATGCTAGTTCGAGTATATTTGGTTAATTTTTGTATCAGATTGTTTAAGTGAAGTTATATGTTTGAGTAAATGGGACTAAAGCATCTTTAAAACCAGAAGCGAGAGAGAGAGAGCCAATTACAGATCCTTCCTCCTGGTTAGTCGATTCTCGATCTCTTCTCGAAAACCTTCTCTTCCCCATAGGTTTCGTTTCTGGGATTATCTGAATTCTCGCCACCAACGCAGAAATCTGATTAGTTGTTGCTCGGGGCTTTGTTTTGGTTAGCCCTCTGATTCGAAATTCGATTCTTCTTCATCGGGTTTCATTGTATCTCATTCGCCGTCGCTTCTTCTTCACTTTTTTGTGTGTGATTTGGCTTTTGTTTAGCCGAAATAAAATGATGGGTTTATATCAATATTGCACTGTGGATATCTGACTCACACGGTTGATTTTGTTTTTGAAAACCATTTCAATCACATGGAACGATGCTAGTTTGAATATCGTTAATTTGTTTATTATCACTGTTCAAGTGAAGTTATGTCTGGGTAAATGGTACTAAAGCATCTTTATTTTTATTGGTATTTCAATTTGTTAATTAAGATTTCAATTAATCTAGTCTGCTGAACTTAAGGTTTTGATAAATTGTTTAGAAAATTCAGTAATATGTTCGAATGGCTGATGTCTCAGGTGACTCTTTCCTACATAATTCAGTTAAGGATTCATCGTTCTTTACTTTGTCCCACGACAATGGAGGACATTGAAAACTTAGAAGAAGATGAATGTGGTTTCTCAAGAAACTACTTTCTGGCCAAAGAATTGAGTGGGTCAAGCAAGCGATCAGCGCACAAGCTCTCTGATATTAATATTGTCGATGAACAGGTAATGTTGGATATTTTTTCTTCCAAAATATGTATCATGTGAAAAAATTGCTTTCAAATTGACAAGTTGATGGAGAAACATTTCTGTGTTTCAGGAGCTTAGAGAGACAGCAGCTAATATTGAAACAAAGCACGAGAAAGAGATTTCTGAGCTTCTGAACGATTACAAGACTATGTACCCCAAGTGGGTCTTTGAGCTCAGGTGAGAAAGCTCTTGCTTTCATTAAGCATATGCTTCTTCGCTTTACTAGAATACATTTATCTTAGATAGAGGTTAGAATCTGAATATCAACCATGGTAGAAACTGTTCATAAAACTAAAACTAGTTTTCTCTCTATTTCTGGTGCTTCCGTAATAGTTAAAGACATTGATCGCTCCTACTCTTGGACCTTCTCCTGTAGAAGTTAGGGTCCATCAAATCACCATGCTTTTGTGTGTTCTCATTTTATTTTGCTGCTTTTAGGTGTGGCTTTGGCCTTCTAATGTATGGCTTTGGATCTAAGAAAGGTTTAATTGAAGATTTTGCTTCTTCTTCTTTGACTGAGTATTCCGTTGTTGTCATCAATGGCTACCTTCCTTCAGTAAATCTCAAACAGGTACTCTTTTGTCAGTTTGGGTGCAGCTACTATTTGTCTGCCACATCTTCATGTTCTTCTGGTTGAAAAAAAAAAAATAACGAGATCTTTTCTTTGTTGCAAATTCAGGTTCTTTTAGCTATAGCTGAACTTCTGTCTGAGATGTTAAAATGTCGAAGAAAGAGTTCTGGAAGCTTGTCTAAAGGTCAAGAAACATTTCCTTCCCGCTCCATCGATGACATTCTTTCCTATCTACATGGCTCACAGTCCGAAGACAAAGACTGCTTCATATGCGTTGTTGTTCATAACATTGACGGCCCTGCTTTAAGGGATCCTGAATCACAGCAAACTCTTGCCCAGCTTGCTTCCTGTTCGCACATACGCATCATTGCCTCTATTGACCATGTCAATGCTCCATTGTGTAAACACTATTCTCTAGTCTCTCCTACTTGATAATCATGGAAAAGATCTATTGCACTTCTCTCTGTTCAATGCTATCTGTCGAAGACTTTTAAGATCTTTTCTACCGCTTCTTTGACCTGAGGCGATGTATCTTGTTGTCATTGCAGTGTGGGACAAGAAAATGGTGCACAAACAGTTTAACTGGCTATGGCACCACGTTCCAACATTTGAACCATACAAGGTCGAAGGTGTGTTCTTCCCGTTGGTTCTTGCACAGGGAAGCACAGCCCAAACCGCCAAAACAGCGGCCATAGTCTTACAGAGTTTAACACCAAACGCTCAGAATGTCTTCAAGATCCTTGCTGAGTATCAACTTTCTCACCCAGATGAAGACGGCATGCCCACCGAAGATCTGTATTCAGCCTCACGCGAACGCTTTTTTGTGAGCAGTCAAGTGACTTTGAACTCTCATCTCACGGAATTTAAAGACCACGAACTTGTTAAAACCAAGAGAAACGCCGATGGACAAGAGTGTTTAAACATACCTCTCTCTCCTGATGCACTTCGACAGCTCTTGCTTGATCTCAATCAGTAGCCTCAATTGTATCAAATTCTCTGTGACATGATTCATTTGTATTGCTTGAACGATGTATTATAGTCTAATACAAATATGATTGGAAGTTATCATCAGTACTCAAAAACTCATATAATGTGGAAAACCATCTGAGATCACAACAATATTTCTTTCTTTGTACAAACCCCACGTTGAATCTACGGCTAGGGTTGATTGCAACGCAACGTATACAAGATTTCAATGTGGTGAAATATTCCATAAAAACAGTGAAAACGCCTATATATGAATGGCCAACATCAATGAGATTGATGACTCCTATAAGCAACTACATACGAGAAAACTATAACAGAATGTCTCTCTTTTTATGTCAACATAAGATCATTCCCTCCGAGATGAGGACGTAGACACACCCGCACTTCATGCTCTTCCGGGCCAGCTCTTAGTTTCGGGACAAGTATCTCAAGAGCCGATCCAGGTCCATCGTAATATGCTTCAATGTTTGCATCTTCCGGGATTCGAGTTGATAACGGGATTTCTCTTACGAACTCTCCTGGTGGGCAGTGCTCGGAAGCTGGATCAGTCAACTTGAATGTTCTGTCATGTCTCTTGATGAAAGGTACGCGCGACGTGCTGACGCATGAAACTTTTATGATCCCATGTGTGAGAGTGTTCCTCCACGAAACTTTAACGCTGTTCAAATCCACAGAAGGAAGGCTGATTATGATCAAGTAGCCTTCGTCGTCCTCGTATATCGTTTTTGCAGCAGTAACAGGTCCGTAAACGTTTTTCATGGCCCCGCTAAACTCGTTTGACCAGTTCGGTAGCTCATTCTGGTGAACTTCGGTAGCAGGAGGTGGCAAGCAACACTCCTCCTCATGGATCCCATTTGAGAACATGTCCTTCCTCCTCTTGTGGCTCGAGGGAGATACATCAGTCGCTTCACCGTTGGAATGATTGGATGGTTGAGTTGAGAGATTGAGCCCCGAACCATTGAGCAACTTCTTAGAGTGGCTTGCAGAAGTATTCTTCAACGTAGGTGGATGCCTCTCGAGCTCAAAGTCAGTGTTTGGAAGGTTCCTCCACGAGCCAAAGTCGCTAGCTTCGGGTGGAATCGTGAAATTCAGATCCCGACCCGTTAGCTCCATCCACCTTTTCCTCTCTTCATCATCGAGACAAGTGAGGTTCGGCAAAGGAACGAGCTCAATCCCATGAACACACTGCGGATTCGACAAACCTCTGTAGTGCTTCCTCTGCATCCTGTGAGACCTCACGAACCCTTTCTCGACACTAAACGGAAACAGTCGATCCCCTTGTCTTGAATGCCCGTTCATGTAACTCCTCAGCTGCATCTTCCCGAGAGCATTCTCAGGTCGTTCTTTGAAAACCCACATGTACATGTTCTCCATATCGTGCTGAACTAGAAACACATCGAGCTTCAGATCAGACTTGTCGAAACCAGATAACCCGTTGCTATCACGTACGATTTTCGCCTTTGACTTGTCGTTCAAAGCGGGCTTGAAGTAGAAGCTGAAGAAAAACCAAGCACCCCAGATACTATCAACCCGTTTAGCGCATTTCCTACCAACCTTGGGGACAACACTCATGTAATTCTCAGTCTCGTATGCTTGTGAACCTAACCCAACATCGAGAATGTCGCAAGACTCGAGGTTCCAAGGCTGTGGAGGAGGACTTCGCTCAGCTGAGAGAGGCAGATTGATATCAGGAGGGCCAGAGAGAAGAGACTGCCGGTTATTCATCTCCAAATCAAGCTCCTCGTGTGAAGAAGCACTTGAATCCATTGACAAGAGAGTTGAAGGATGATGATTCTCCATCGCCAAGACGTTAAACCAAGTATCTACCATTTCAGGTCAAACCAGAGACGACCCTCATCTTCAATACTTGCAATTCTCATCTTCCTCTCCTAAAGATTGAAGATTTAGAACCCTCCTTTATCTCAAAGCTATGAACTTGGAAACCCCTAATCCCTAATTTCAGAAGCTAACGCTGAAATCACCCCCATTGAGACCCTTAACAGGAAGTTCTCTACCTTGCCCAGATACTGATGAATCGCCACGTAACTTCTCCTAAATCGTGTTGAACACCAAAAAAACCTAAACTTGAAGAAATCGGATTAATCCTGTAGATAAGGGACACACGGAGAGAAAGAACAAGAAATAAAGAGCAGAGATGAAGCGAGAAACAGAAGAAGCTAAGATAGTATCGTCATCGTCATTACTCATTAGCTACCAAAAAAAGATCGATCATAACTCTTTGGTGTCTTTGGCCAACACAACAACAAATCTTAGTTTTCTTCTTCTTCCTCTTTTTTTCTAGAGAGAGAGAAAGATACGGCCCGGAGTAAACGCCTGCCCTGGATGCAAACTTTGGAAAGTTTCCGCCGTTACTTAACGGTGACGATTAATGTTAATTTATTGGCTGCCCAGTTTATACGATTTCGTAATTGTGTGTGTGAATGTATACATCATATACACACCGTCAACTATATTCCTTCTGCGTTAATAGAAGAAAAAAACAAAGGATTTGCAATTTTGCATCCTCCTGATGGTATTTAACGATTTTTAACATATATAATATAATATGATTTCATCTAAAACGTTTTTTTCTTTGTTCCAAAAATCCAACAACATTTACTTATTTTCTTCGAAATTTATAGTCTTTTTTTGCTACGAATGGAAAATATTAACTGACTTGCACGTTCTCTCTTCTGCGTTCTATTTGTGGAAATTTGATCATCTCAGGCTCTAAGCAGCAGCAGCAGCACACGTTCCTTTTTGGTATTGTTAACTTTCTTTTTTAAGTTCTACCTCTTCACAATATGTACTTCGTGTCATGTGATGTGTGGTTAAAGTCTTTACTATCTTTTTCATGTATCCCTTGTACATATATATTACCTGAAAGTAGTTCTACATAAAATCGTATTAACTTTTCTACTAATTGTGAAACCTCACTTAACGTAATCATAGACCCATTCCAAAAAGTATATACATATAAAGAAAAATTATATATGAACTGATTTACATTATGTTCATCATTTTTAAGCAATCAAATCTTAATTTATATTTGAACAATTCTGGCAGATCTTGACCCTGTCGAGTTCTAAATATATCAAATCTTTATTGTCGTAGCTTTTCCTGATGAGTTACTTAATTACTTGTATTCAAAGTAGTCAAGTTTGTTTATCCTATTATTTTCCTGAAATCAATTTACATAGAACTTTACAATACTTATAACTTCTCACAATTTTTGTAGACCATATTTATACATACTATATTTTAACAAGTTTTAACGTAAATCCGAAATATAAATTTTTACAAAATTTTTACGTAAGCCAAAATTTTAAAATTGTAGAGCATTAGAATTCATCGTATATAATTTTTTTTATGCGTGTTCTAACCGTTGTAAAATTAACTATAGACAAACTACTTTTTACAGTAGAGTATTTATTATATATGACTGATAATGATTAACTAAATGCTCCTCGACTCTCTCTCTCTCTCTCTCTCAGGCTCGAGCCCACTGTTTCAACTTTCAAGTGACACTAATTGCAAGTTTGCAACTGTAATAGCCCTAAGCCGCGGCGATATTACAAAGTTCCCATTCATATCTTGCAGGCCTAGTCTCCAATACACCTCAAAGCTCTATTCACTGGCCCATTAGCATACGACTCAAACCCAAAGACCCAAGACTGATCATGAGATATATATAAATAAATAATTTACAAGGTGGAGAAAAAGAAATAAAGTAATCTCGGTGGCACCGACGACAACCACCAAATTTCCAACTACCACTCCCATGTAACCATCATTACAAAACACCAAAGAAGATCCTCCTTCTTCTTTCATATTAAGAAGACAATAAAACCATGTGGCTAACGAAAGGAATTTTGATCGTCTTTTACAACAACAAAAGGAGTTCTGTAATTGACTACATGTTTTTGTAGTTAAACAGTTACGAACGTGATTGTTGCAGTCGAGATTATAAAACATGCCGTAAATCTAGTAAATAATTTTTTTTGTAAGACATATTACTGGCCTGTTATATTTTTGTTTGTGTTAACAAGTATATACTTTTGACTATTCGTCGTCGGAAAAAAATAATTTGGAAAAAACAAAACCAAACTTAGTTAGCAAGAAGCACTTTCCATTATTATCTCTCTTCCCCACCAATCTCATATCACGAGAAGAATGTTCAATAATACCACTACCTTCGGTTCCGGCACCGGAGCCGTCGTCCCGACTCCCTCTGCCACAGTTCCCACCACCATCTTCCCCGGCGTAACCATCACTTCCAATTCCACCTTCATCATCATCGGCCCTCCTCCACCGTTCCCAGCACCTCCTCGGAGCATCGACTTCTCTCCTCTCAAACTAATCTTCGCCGTCATAGCAATCGTCGCCGTTCCCGCCTTAGTTTACGCTCTTTTCTTCACCTTCCCTTGTTCTTCCGGCCGCCGCAACTCCTCTTCCTCCCGCCGTAGCAGCAGCTCTTTCTCCGACGATACACCTCACGCCACCGTGGACATCACACCGCCGACCACGATCGAGAGAGTCCCCGCGGCCGCCGCACCTGATTCCGACGTGCCCCTAAAAGATACCGGAAACGAATGCAGCGTTTGTCTGTCGGTGTTCGCCGACGGCGAAGAGATCCGAGAACTGAGCGCGTGTAAGCACGCGTTCCACGTGTCATGTATTGAGAAGTGGCTCAAAGATCATCTCAATTGTCCCATTTGCCGAGCAGACGTCCCCGTTAAACAGGCCGAAGCTGACGCTAACGTTAAAAGTAACGGTAACGCGAATCGCAGCGGCGGTGGAAACCGCCGAGTTTCGACCACCAGTAGAGATGATGATTGGCGTCAAGGTCTGCCTGATGCTTCTAGTTTAGTTTAATTTTTCTTTTATTTTAATTTTCTTTTTAATTCATTTCCGATTTCATGATTTCTGAAATGATTTTTGAAAATATATATTGTGACTGTAAATTATGTTTTCGTTAATTTATTTGTGTAATTTTCTTTGGTTGCTTCGTAACTCCGTAAGCAACAGTGAGTGTGTGATGGGGCAATCTGACGTTGACTTTCGAGTCTCGAAAACTCACAGAAACACACTACAGCGAGCTCATCCTACGGTATATGAAGACCCCATAACAATCATGCGGTTCATATTCATCCACGTGTTCTCATAAAACGACAGCGTTCTCAAGTTCACCACGTTTTTTAAAAAATTAAAAAACCAAACTTTCGTCTCCTTCCCGGCTTTCCTTTCCCTTCTATCTCTCTCTCTCTCCACCGTCGGGCTCAGATCTGACTTCTCATGTCCCGGAGAATCGTAGAGCCGTCGATTTATGTAACTTAACCATGAAAAGATCTCACATTTCTTCTCCTCGCTCTTGCTCTCGACCAGCGATTTCAGTGTTCGGCGTTATCCTCTTGTTCCTTCTGGGTTTAACACTAACCTCTCGAAAACCATCCGATTCGTCCTCCGGTTTATCCCCGAATCGAAGCCTAACCGGAGAATCGAGTATTCCGAGGTTCGCATACTTGGTAACGGGAACGAAAGGAGATGTGAAACGCGTGAAGCGGCTACTCAGGGCAATACACCATCCGAGAAACTACTATCTTCTGCATCTTGATCTTCAAGCTTCGGATGAAGAAAGGATGGAGCTTGCGAAGTACGTGAGGTCGGAGAAGAAGAAGTTCAATAACGTTATGGTGATGGGTTTGGCCGATTTGGTGACGGAGAAAGGTCCGACGACGTTGGCTAGCACGCTTCATGGTGTTGCGATTCTGTTGAAGAAAGCTGAGGATTGGGATTGGTTTATTAATCTCAGTTCCTCTGATTATCCTCTCATGCCTCAAGATGGTATAACTTTACTCAATCTTAAAACCATTCCCCTAAATCTCTGCTTCATGTTTAAATGCTGTAAGAAATCTGTGTGTCTTAGTTTGGTAATGATAAGTTAAACGGAGACTAGAAGTGAATGTTCTTGTCTTTTTCTACAGAGAGTTAAGGTTCTGTAGTCCAAAACCAGATGAATTCGAACTTTGGATTCTGCTTATCATATGCAACATATATGGTTGGTTGGGTCTCTTTTGTAGACAAAATGGAATAGAATAGAAATTAAGAAAAATCTGGATGCTTTTGATTATCCCCTTAACCTGTTGAACCTCAAATTTTCATTTTCTTTTCTTTGAATGCTAACTACTCAAATCTCTATGTTATGTTTCCTTCAACGGAATTCGTTTAGAGTAAATTTGGTAATGGATAGTATGAAATCGAGATCTCAAGTAAATAAAACTGTAAGTCGAAGTTCCTGTCTTCTTGCACGATCGACTTGTCCAAGAATTAGGATGACATGTGATGTATATATGTATTGATTGGCTTGTATTGACTTGACGTGAATGTCAAAAATAAGAGTGTGTCTGACTTATCGATTCTTGTTTCACAGTTAAGTGATCGTGTTGTATTGGCCCTTTTTCGATTTCAGATATTTTGCATATCTTCGCATACTTGCCTCGCTACCTGAATTTCATTGAGCACACAAGCAACATCGGTTGGAAAGAGTGAGGGAGCTAATATTATGTATACCTACCTGGAATGTTCTTCGTTCTATATTCAAAAACGTATCATTTGCGTAGTTTCTTGCGTGTAACTGTAAATTTTGCAGGAACCAAAGAGCAAGACCAATCATTATCGATCCTGGCTTTTACCATTCGAAGAAATCTGGTGTCTTTTGGGCTAAAGAACGAAGATCTTTGCCTGCTTCATTCAAACTCTTCATGGGTAAAAAAAAACCCTTTAATCTCATTGCTCGTTCAGTCTTATTCTAAGCATATGATTGCCTCTCCTTCATTTGGTGTGTTAGTATGAATCTCTTCTAACAGGGTCAACAAGCGTAGCTCTAACAAGACCGTTCCTCGAGTTCTGCATCTGGGGATGGGACAATCTCCCAAGGACGCTATTGATGTACTACACCAACTTCCTTTTGTCATCGGAAGGCTACTTTCAGACAGTTGTGTGCAACAACAAAGATTATCAGAACACAACCGTTAACCACGACTTGCATTACACGCATTGGGATCCTCTTCTCCAACAGCGAGCCTTGAATCTAACGGTTGAGGATTTCCATGACATGGTCCAAAGCGGGGCGCCATTTGCAAGGGAGTTTCGAGAGGATGACATCATACTCGATAAGATCGACACTGAGCTGCTGAGTCAAACTGATGGTGGATTTGGGTTGAAGACTCCCGAGGTTGTTAAGCCAACGGTGAGCTCGAAGAGGCTTGAGAAGCTCATCGTAAGGCTTCTTGACCATGAGAATTTCAGGGCTAAGCAATGTAAATAGTTTTTTGTTGTCTTCTTACTCTTCATTATTGATTTTATTCTTCCAATCGTTGATTTTTCATGCTAAGTTTCTTTGGCCTTGTAATATCTTTGTTCTCGTTGGTCGGAAGAATCCCACCGCATATATAAACACTAGAAAATTTAGCTTTTGTTCCCAAAATGGCATCTTCAAAATTTGTCAATCTTAATGTTAATGTGAATGGGTTTCATCATAAAAAATGATCACAGAGTTGGGATTGATACTTATTATTACCAAAATGCGTTCTTAAAAGTTCGAGTGAGTTATCCTAATCCTAATGTGAACTTTGTTTCTGTTATTTACTTATTTATGACAAATTCATTAACATGTAATCAAAATGGTTTTACCAACTCGGTTTTGTTTCCGACGCTCGGATTGGTAAAGCTGCAATATGACAGAATATATAAAATTAAATATGCGGAAATAAATAAAAGAACAACTACTGTGAAATTGCAGAATGATTGCATGCAAATGGAAAAACTGAATTGGTAAAAATCGTGGAACCGCATAACGATTCTAATTAATGCGATCCTGAGATTAAAATATCAAATCCATGAATTGATCCTGAGTCTATTTTATAAGTAGTATTTTCTTTTGTTTGTGACACAGCTCAGAATAATAAAGCTACAAAATGAAAAGAATAGTAGACGATAATGATCCTAAGATTACAAAACAGAAGCCATTAATTGAACTATTTGTTTATTTTACGTAAACTCTAAAATCAAAGGAATTGAACTACTTTTCTATTTTACATTATCAAATTGGTTTAACCAAAATAGTTTTTTGCTTTCTGACATAAAGCTCATATTGATATTGCTACAAAATGACAAAATAGTAGAACATAAGATATGAGGAAACTAATAGAAAAAATACAAAAACAAAATAAAACAATTATACTTAGCTTACAGAACTATGAAATAAATAAATACATTACATATTTGTAAAGTTGCATGCAGAATAAACGTAAATAGCGATTGCGAAAACGATTGCGAAAAAAAAAATGAATTGGTACAAAATTGTGCAAGCGCATATACCAATCTTTTTTTTTTTTTGGAGAGAAGCATATATATACCAATCTTTTGTGATCATAATTCATAAGCTTACAAAATCAAAGCCATTATTTACTAAAATATTTTACATCTAATCCATTGAATAAATATTTGAAATCTGCAAATTAGTTTTATTTGCCGTTTGTAGTTTTACTAGGTGATCCATATAAGTTGTGTAAAATCTATCGAAGTTTGTGAGGAATGTTTTTGGTTGCAGACTCGCAGTAGGTAAAATATAGAAAAGAAACCTTGGAAAGTGAACCGAAGGCTCAAGCCTCAACGTATAGGGAGACGGAGAGAGTGAGGGTCACGCGATTCGAGGGAGCGTGAAGATCAATCACATCTACGAGAGAGAGATATTGCCATGCAGAGGAAAAAAAAAGGCAAAGCAGAGAGAGAGAGGGAACATGATGGACCGGTCACGATGCTTCGGCTGTCGTCCAACGACCAAAGCACCAATTTTACTCACTTTTCCTATTTTCAATCTCTTTGATCTTCTTTTTTGTTTTCAAATAATTATACTAAATCATTATATGATCAACGATCCTATTATAATCATTATGTAACACCTCGAAGTTCGGTTTACATAACACCTTTGTCTCCTAAACTCACTCCATATATTCTACTCGGATCAATCTACACAGAAATCAACTATATAATCACTCTTAACGAGAGATACTCTGTTCTTTAAGTTGAATTAATCGATCTATTAAAAAACACTTTCCAGTCGTTATTTTAAGAGACAAGGGTTAACTTTACAATTTTACATAGGGACTTCATCCAATTCTATTACATCGTTGTTTTTGAATGGTTTTCTAATTAATAACAAAATAAATCTATATTTTTAGTTATTATGGATTCATAACAAGAATTTTTATGAGCATCGGTCCAAAAGGGGAAGTTGCTAGAGTTGATTTTCTACTCTATAGAGAAATCATCTGTCAAGAATAAACTTTTATTTAGAACATGGCAATTAAGCATTATACAAATACTCACGAGTTAGACCATGCTGATTTTGATCTATAAATCCCGGTCTACGAAGCGATGACCATCACAAGGCAATAGATAAAAACTTATGTACTAAGAAATACACTTAATTAATTATATATGAAACTATTGATAAGAAATTTAAACCCTAATAACTAAAGCAAGAAAACAAAAAGAATCATGTCAGTCCCACCCCATATGGAACACAAACCCTAATAATTACATATATGACACTTGTTTTATTATACACCCCATTCAAAAATATTGCATACACATATGCATATATATGGACATAAATATATATAAAGGTTCGTCCACTTTAAATTTTAGCCAGCTTCATTCTCACACTCAACCTCCTCTTCTTTCCCTTCATTCTCTTTGTTTTTTTTTCTTTGATCTGATTCCTCTACTAGATCTAGTTCCAATATCACCCACCAAGAAAAAGAGAAGAGAGGAAAAAAAGAGAAGAATATAACTTTACTTTAAGAATTTTGAAGAATAAAATCAAAAGAGAGTATAACCATGGTTTTCTCCTCCATCCAAGCTTATCTTGATTCATCCAACTGGCAACAAGTAAGTTCTTTACTATTGCATATATACAAATTTCTTATATAGGAGAGACAAAGGAAAAAAAAATTGCTACATGCTCTAATTTGAGAATAAACTAATAAGAGAAATCTTAATTCAGAGACGCACAAAAAAAAATCGTCTTATCTTCTTGCTTAGCATGTTCTTGAATATTATTGTTTACTTTCAATAATTCCTCATTCTTTTTTCTCATTTGTAAATTATTTTAGGCTCCCGCCAGCAATTACAATCAGGGCGGCGCAGGAGCCTCAGCAACTGGGGGTCATGGTCTTCGTCCTCAGCTGCAGCCACAATCTCAGCCGCAGTCTAATGTTAGCGGAGGCAGCGGCTCGATCCGACCAGGATCGATGGTGGACAGAGCAAGACAAGCAAACGTAGCCATGCCGGAGGCGGCACTGAAATGTCCAAGATGCGAATCCACCAACACCAAGTTCTGCTACTTCAACAACTACAGCCTCACTCAGCCACGCCACTTCTGCAAAACCTGCCGGAGATACTGGACACGTGGCGGTGCCCTCCGCAACGTCCCCGTCGGTGGTGGCTGCCGGAGAAACAGGCGTACTAAAAGCAGTAACAACAACAACAGCTCCGCCACTAGCAACAACACAAGCTTCTCCACCGCGGCTTCAGGGAATGCATCCACCATTAGCGCTATCCTCTCCTCGAACTATGGAGGAAACCATGAGAATATCTTTAGCCAGATATTGTCTCCAGGGAGGGTAATGAATCCTAATTATAATCATCATCTAGGAGATCTCACAGATCATACAAAAACAGATAACAGCATGAACTTGTTGAACTATGGAGGATTGAGTCAAGACTTGAGATCAATCCACATGGGATCTTCCGGTGGTTCGCTTATGAGCTGTGTTGACGAGTGGAGAGCAACGTCGCATCATCAGCAGCCGCAGAGCTTGGGAGGTGGAAACTTGGAGGACTCTTCTAATCTTAATCTATCTTCAAATGGGTTTTACCCTTTTGAGTCGCCAAGGATCACTTCTGCGTCGATCTCATCTGCTTTGGCGTCGCAGTTTTCTTCCGTTAAAGTTGAAGATAATCCTTACAAATGGGTTAATGTCAGTGGTAACTGCTCTTCCTGGACTGATCTTTCTACTTTCGGCTCTTCTCGTTGAGTTCAACCACACAAAAAAAAAGCAAAAAGAAGAAACTGGAGGGTAAGTATTGATGGAAAACCCTAGCCCTAGTTACTAATTATTAGGTTAATTTTGTCTTGTTTAATTTGCGTTTTTGCTTAGTTTATGTCGTTTACGACTTCTCTTGTTCGCGATCTACGGTTCTTTTTGTTATTCAGTGTGTATGAGACTGTTCCTTTGTTCTTTTTGTCAACACTGCTCCTTTGTTATCTTTCGAGTTTGATTACTACTATCGAATGGTCTTAATGTCTTAGATGGATCTATATCTATCAATCTTATTAATATCATGATATGTTGAATGAGTTAATTTTATTCCTCAGCAAGACAAATATAGTCTAAATATTAGTTTTATTTTTTTCAAGCGTGTTGCTAATTATTAAACTTTACAGTGGTCAGTAATTTCTCTTAGTGGACGTCCTTTGAAGCCAAATAATTATATATCCATGTTTAATTTCTAAACTACATTATTTTTAACCGAACTGCCAAAACCGAAAGCACTATTTTGGTCTAAAGGTTTCTTCCCAGTTTGCTCTCCTCTCCAATCTCCTATTTTGAATAAAATATAGAACTGAAAGAAAGTGGACCACAAAGGTAAATGAAATATGAATCTTTAACGAGCTATATAGCCTCCTATCATTATGATACAGCTTAATCTCACAATAAGAAACTGTGTCTTGGAATTAATATTTATCAATATATATAGAAATGATCGATTGTAAGTTCTCACCAAGCTACTTGTACATATCCAGCTTAAACCCTTCTAAACCAGAATAGGAAAAACTAAAAACATTCCCGAGTTAATTTTTTAAAAAAATATGGAAAGTATAATAACGTTTTTTTGTAACAACTAAACTCACAAGATAATCTGTTACATGAAACTCTTTGAAAAGAGAGCACTAGAACCAAGCAAATTGCGAGCTAGTGAGAGACTGGTCACAATAATGAGAAAGGTCTTAGGAACCAAATCTGAAGACGTAGGCTTGATAGATCCGGTGAAGTTTGGCGGAAAGATCTTTAGAAAAGAACAATAGACGTTGTTAAGTTCTATGGACTTCCAACTCAAAACCAATTGGCTATGAGTGGATTGGCCCATATCCCTTATATACTAGTTAAGATCCCTTCCAATTTCCGATGTGGGACATTATGTCCTTATAGACGTGTCTATGTGTGTTTTAATGTATCTTATAAACATTTTAGTTAATCGTTATAAATATAACATTTCTTAATTTTATGTTTAAACGTTGTGTTTAGTCTAGCTAGTTGAAATGTAAATTTGTACACGCAAAATACACGTGATTTATAAGGAAGATTAATTATTGTCGAGATTAAATAAATATAATATTCTGGAGGAACAAAAGAGATGTTGACAGAGGTGATTAAAAAAAAAGCAATTGATTATTTTCGGTTTGGTTGAATTGACGAAAGTAATTTTTTTAATTTCCAAGTTTCCAACCACCAAATGAATATTTATGTAGTTATAGAGATCTACACTTTAGTGGATTCGAAAATGTTCTAGCTGTGTGTTAAAAACAGTTAGTCAATATTTTTCTTATTTTAGTATAGATTTCAAATATTTTTCTGTGCAAAAGATTTTAAATAATTACTAATTTAATCGAATTGAGATGACGGCCGGATTTTCTTACATGTGACTATGAAACATTTAAGAAGGACAGAGGCAGAGAATCAATGTCGGGACGAGAATTTTAATCTTAAGATGTCAGTTTGACGCGCTTCGGAACGCGTGTACACAGCTCACTAGGCGACATGTTTGCTTTTTTGTCAGTTTGTGTGGACCTTCGTCATCCTCAAGAACTCATTCTCAAGTCTCTACTGATTTGATCATTATTAGAGTTTCCTCCCTAGTTCGGTAATTCCAGTGTTCCACTTACTGGTTACTTTTTTTTTTCTTTTCTTCTTTTTCCTTTCACCATTTTTACGTTACAAACAACAATGTAAAACGTAGATACAAAAATTATATGAATTTATCAATTTAGATAAGATATACATTGACTTCAATTGTTAACTAGGAGTATGTTATAATTGAAACAATATATTTACAAAAAGAAGTTAAAGAACATTCATTTTCGTAAAACAATCTTAAAAATTAAGAATCGTACCGTGAGATGCATAGTCCTTTTGTCCCTCGGCAAAAGGATTACTCAAAAATAAAACGACAGAGACGATAAATTATACATAAGAATTTTGTTGGGTCCTAAAATAAAGGAGGGATTGGTTTACAGTGAAAGAAAGGAATCTTAATTAGATGATTGCTCTGCTTTTGCAAGTACCAAGGCTGCTCTCACCAATATGGAATAAAGCACATTCAAACCTATAAAGCTAGGCCACATAATAAAAACCTGCCCAGTCTCCCATAATTTAGTTATTTTTATTTTAATACTAGTTACTGAACATAATCATCATAGTATTAAAAGTTGTTTGTTTTCACTAGTTAATATTGACATCATAATTTGAATTAACTGAAGTGGCCAGAATTATTGATACATATCAGTTACTAGAACTTTGCATGTCAGATCACTCGAACCTGGGGTTCAACTCAGTTTTCCAGTTAAAATGAAGTTACTTAGATCATTAGAAATTGTTCGTAATATAAAGCAATTTAAAGGAAAGTAGAATAAAAATTTATAGGATATTCTAACTTGTAAGGCAGAGTACTTATAAATGAGGAATTCCCAACAGAAGAACTGTAGCATGTGGCTCAGAAATCGAAGCAAAATCTTGTCACCTGATAATGTATGAATTTCTGTGCATATATATATACAAATATGTAGACACATCCATGTACTGATTTCCACGAAGGTCTAGGCAAATATAGACGACGACCAGCATATTTGTGTACTTGAATGTACCAGCTTTCACTTTCAAAAGAAAATTAGTATATATATATATATATACACAATTAGTTTCTTCACATGTACCAGTACTTTTTAGACATAGTTTTGTAAGAAAAAATGATGGTTAAAGTAGTTGTATAAGCATGTATTGAAATTTCGTGAAGGCAGAGGTATCTGTTCATAAGAAATGCATTCAACCTTCTGATAAATAGTGACTGAAGTTAAAACATACAAAGAATAACCAGAATAGGTTTCATGATGCTAATAGAACAAACGTAATTGCATTTCTTACAACCCAATTGCAATATATTTTTTTCGCTTATTCATACAAACAACATCAATGTATGTACTAAAGGTGGTACACTAGTACGTCGGAATCAGTATATACATACTATTGTACCACAATTTGAGACCTACAGCATATTCTTTGATTTCGACTCGG
Source organism: Isatis lusitanica (assembly GCA_900406415.1). Lineage (NCBI taxonomy): Eukaryota > Viridiplantae > Streptophyta > Magnoliopsida > Brassicales > Brassicaceae > Isatis > Isatis lusitanica. Next base: position 17,473 of record OVBB01000203.1, read on the forward strand.
CTTGTAGCTTGTATGGGACTAGTTCCACTAGGATCAAACCATGCGGAAACATCAGAAAACAATATTTTAAATGGTTTTTTGTTAAGCATATATATAGTTTGTTCTACATTAATTGGTCTACATACAATCACTTACTGGAACGGTGGAACCGATTAATCATTTTCCTAAAAAGAAAATTTATTTTTGGACCGTTTTGGCAGGGTTAAACTAAATTTGCTGTATCAAAGGGTGTAAATGTTACCCAATGGAGATTAGAGCAATATGGAAGTATTTTTGCCGAATCTGAGAAAAAAAAAAATCCTCATTTGCAAGTAAGAAAATATCAAAACTGCATCTTTTTTGGTACCAGCGCTTTGTAGTGGAGTTATTTTGTGTCTTTGAAGATAAAGGATATTGTGGCGGCTTAGACAATAACAGCTATAATATGCAGATGCCACAAGTTTCCAATGGATATTTTAAAGATTTAAGTTGAACAAATTTTTTCTTCTGTAACCAAAAAAATTATAGACCTTTTAATTCGTAATCTATTCCTGTCGGGAACAAAACATCTTAAATTGAATAAAATTTCTTTCTATACCACCGGAGTTGAACATGACTTGATGGAAATATACTTAGTTATGTGCATACAGTCATACAGATAGAAAAAAAAAAACTACAAAAGGATCAAGAGTCTCTATCATCTTTTAAAGATGATCATCTTTTAGGTGTTTGAAAATTGATCGATGTAGATATAAGGATCATCCATGTGGATATAAAGCGGTGAAGGGATTATAATCTCTTAGTAGCATTACCTTGTCACGTTTCTTCCACAGGTTGTCATCAACCACACACGTTCGTCAATTGTAGACCAAAGATTCCTTATTACCCATACATTTTAAAAAGTACACAAGCGTACATCTGTCTTTACATGATTGTTTCTTTCGTTTATAAATGATCCTATATACTTTTAGGCAATCAGAACATTTAAATCCACATCAGCCGGGTTTACATACCAGTAAGATGCCATCAGAAAATCGGAATACAACCCAATGTTGATTTTTAATATTATTGTAGCACGTGCTGAGTAAAAGAGATTCGATAACAGGATTGTAGTAAAACCATTGCAACGTTTGCGCATATGTATGTTATGTATCTTACGATAAAATAAGTTTGGTCGAAACCCCAAATTGAAATTGTTTAGGTAGCTCAACGCCACAAACAAGGTACTACTAGTATCGGTCTTTGACAGGCTGCGACTATACAAGGCCTACTACATTAACGGGCAATTTTCCACCACAAGTAGTATTGTTTGCAATTGGGACTAATGAAGCATTGGCACAAAAGTAGCAAGCTTTATAATGCTTAATGAGTAAACGGAATAGAGTGAAACAACATTAATCCATATTCCTAACAAAACACAACACAAAGGTCTTTCGATCATAAAGCTGATTTGCAAGAGCGAGCCAAAACTTAAGAAGTTCAGAAATAACAAAGCTTTCATAAGAAGACTTGACATGTTTACTTCTTCTTCTCGGTCACACCACCACCACCAGATCTGCAAGAGAGAAGAAAAAAAGCAAAATTCAGTAAACCTTTACTTCAGTTAAGAAACACAATTTGCTCTGAAGAGAATCGCAACACTGTTACTAAACAAATCAAATATGTACACAAATGAATAAACATCTTATAGGAAAAGAAGAGAAAAATCAAAATGAAGTCAAAACAAATGGGAGTGTTTATATACCTCATCTTGCGGAGAACACTAGACATCTCCTCTCTCTTCCTCTTGGCTCTCTTGTGGGTACCCAACTTCCTCTTAGCGACCTTAAGAGCCCTCTTGTCTTTACCAACCTTGAGAAGCTCAGTGATTCTCTTCTCGTAAGGAGCAAAACCAGCAACTTCCCTTATCAGTGATCTGATGAACAATGTCCTCGTGCTCGTTTTCTACACCATAATCCAAACAATAGTTTCAACATAACGAAACAGCTCAATTCAAACACCATTCCTCAGATCATAACTCGGCATTAACAACACTGAGATGAAAAATCAAACATTTCAAGTTCTATCCAATTACGAATCCACATGCTCGTGTAATATTCCGCCAGGAGACCAAACATGAAACCCGAAATATATTTAGTCAAGCAGACCTACGAAGACAGAAGCTAACGACCGACAAAAGTCCTAACTGAGCCATCTTTCAGACACTATCCGTCTAAGACAGGAGTGAAGAGAGAGAAAGAGAGATCCGTACCCCTTTGCGAGAGTTGGGACGAGGAGCAAGCTCGCGTCTGGTGACGACGTGTCCTTTGTTCAACCCAACGAACAAACCAGTCTTCACTTGTGGTGTTGCCATTTTCTCTCTCTCTGCAATTAGCTCAAAAAGATTCAAAGATCAGCTTCGAAATCATAGCAAAACTATTAAAGAAATCGATTTTCGGAACCTGAGCAGTGAAAGAAGAGGCCTTGAATAGATTTCGTTACCTTCTTCTCGGATCGAACTCCTGCAATGGAGAAGCAGCCGCTGCAAAAACAACGATCATTCAGAGAAAAGGCATTTTATATATACAGCGACAAATGGAAAACCCTAGGATTTCTCTACAAAATGGGCCTATTGGGCTCTTTAGATTGATCCAATTATAACTTAATAAACATGAAAACCGATTAATATATGATGGGATAAGCCACAGGCCCAAAGCACACTCGGCTAAGCAAGTTTGATTGTTTTTTTTTCTTACTAGGCCACTTATAAAAGTTTCATGCTGTGTTTTGGGTTAAATAGTTTGGAATCGAAATAGTTGTCATTTTTATATATCTAGTTTGAAATTCAAGATGGGATGGGAATGGAACAGAAATTCTCAAAAACGAATATGACAATCATAAACATCATATCAAACTAATTATTATCTAACATTGACTGCAATAATGATGAACGAGATAAGATAAATGAGATGTATAAAAAAATTTGGATTTCATTCTTTGTAAAATAGTAGATGGATATTTTTCTTTGATTTTTTTTTTTTTTGTGAAAATTAATGAGATGACTATTCCATTCCATTTAAAATAAATGGTAAGGTTTTTGTAGAATCTGTATATATAAAATGATCTGATATAGATCATAAAAAAACAGTGATCCATTTTAAAAAGAAAACAATAATTTGGGAATTTCTGTTCTCACCCAATCCCATCCTATTCTTTACACAAAATCAATCATACATATATATACACATTCATATAGTGAATGTCCGTATTTGTATCTGAACACATACACAATATGCGTGTATATAGCTGTTTTAAAAAGTGCAATATACATAATGCATTACAAGCTAACGTAAAAGACAACTTCGGCTATGTGCAATAACTTGTGGGTGAAGATCGATCGGATCTAATTTCATTACGGAATACTTTTCTTTACGACGGACGAACGTTGTATTTTAATGAATCGGTTACAAGTTTATATGCTATAAATCCCATGTCAAAATGCTGTATGCATGCATGTCAAAAATGCGAATTTGCAAAATGTTTCATATATATATATTACTACTGCAATTCTATCGCGGTATATTGCTTGACATAAGAGCACCATTTAGCCATTGATTTGCACGAATTGTGTCGTCAATCAGTGGCATTTTCTTTTGTTGTCGTGACATTCCATAAGAAAACAAGTAGAATTTTATTGAAAAATGCTTGTAGCATCAGTTCAAAAAAAAAAAAAAAATGCTTGTAGCATGAGTTTCTTATGAATTTTATAGAACCAATTCTTAATTTTTCTCTTACTTTATCATTTCCTAAATTACTATTGTTTAAGTACTCTTTAGCACCCCCATTAAAATGTTTTAACAAGAAATGGCAAGAGTACCGCCAATATCAACGTGAGCACTACTTATATCACATTCTTTTCCTACATGAATTTTATCCGAAATTTTACTATTTTCTAGAAAACTAAGTTTTCAAGACCCTCTGATATCCACTATAAATCTTGTAAACTCACAGATAAACATTTTCTGATTTGAATATAAAAATTTACACCATTTTTAATAGAAAATTACAACGATATGACAAGGAATAAATAAAAAAAAAAAGCGAAAATTAAAGAAATTATAAACCACATCTATGTATTAGGAAGACCCGGTCCAGTCGTCCAGACCACAACAAAACAAACATAGAAAAGCATGCATTATGATGCGAAACAACGGCACGAGAAAACTTACATAGACGACCAATTCGGAAACAGCTAAAATCAAACCACAACACACAAAAATTAACATGTTATCTCGCTTAAGGAAGCATGTCACAAAAGTTCTCAATGAAACGAAACGTACAATGTATATAGGTCGTGTATTAGCAGTCAAGTATTCATGTTCCTTGCATTCATGACAAGTTTCAATGGCATTTGATAAAACACACCCAGATTTTCATTACCACAACAAAGTTACCAAAGTATTAATACAAGAAAACAAGTGAAACTAACAGTTTCCATAGCTAACAAGCAGCTGTGAGGTTACTAGAGGGTCAAATTCGTAAATGAGGCCGCTACTTGCATATCTCTAGCTTTCAAAGCTCTAGCTTTGAATTCTTTTAAAGCTTTCTTTGCTTTACGCATCCTCTCCTCATAAGCCTCTGCCTGCATCGCCTTCATAAGCTCGGGCTTACCTCTGACAAAATATTGATCATGTCCAAATTCCAAAGGAGATCCCTTCACTCTTTTAAATCCCTACCAACAAGACATATATATATATATAGCAGAATGAATGAGATTAATAGAGAGAGAGAGAAGATGATTCCAAATAAAAAACTTACATAATGCCTGAGATGGCCATAAAATGTGAGATTGACATTTAGCAATATTGGGAGAGCTATGGGGCTGAACTCTTTCGGATTCCAAAGGATGAAACTCTTGTTGCTTTTACTCCACGATATTACTGAATCCAATGAAGGATCATCCACTGCCGCATATAACTCCTTGTAGAATGAGGATAAGGCGGCGTGTCTCATTGCTAAACACTTGAGTTTCTTCTAAAATCCATGAAAAAAATACACAAATCAATTGGACTAGTAAGACCACAGCTAAGACACATAACAGATCATCAGTACCACATGAATCAACAATATACATAGATCGAAAACCAAAAACCTCACGACTACTTGCGAGGAAATTACGAAGAGACGATGGATACGAACTAACCTTGCGGGAAAAGGAAGGGTTCGAGAGGAAACGATTCGAATGGTAGCTGGAAGCGAATTTTATAGAACGCTCATTCTGTATTAGGGGTTTCGCCCTTCTTTGTGGGCCTCTAAACTTCGGCCCAATCTTTAAATTCGATTTAAATGATCCTTGCGTTCAATTATAATCCAAAACCAGACCTCAAAACCTCAGACTGGATCAGAAACAACGGCACGTGAAAACTTACAAAGACGACCAATTCGGAAACAGCTAAAATCAAACCACAAACACACAAATTAACATGTTATCTCTCTCGCTTAAGAAAGCATGTCACAAAGTTTTCAATGAAACGATACATATATATACTACAATGTATATAGGCCTATGTGTATCATGATTATTGATTACAAAGAAAATAGCATATGTGAAAACTAAAAAACATAAAAGAAAGAAGAGTATTTAGGTACTCAGATAAGTACTGTTTGCTTTTATCAGCAATCAGCAGGACAAAATTTTATGTGTACGAATATCTCATGATTAATCTATAATTTATTAAAAACTATTGCTATTAAAGAAGAACGAATAACATTAATTTATATTTATCTATGTGAAATTTACAGTCTGACATATTTAGTTATATGCTTATGAGAATCTTTATTTATTTATTAGGCAAAGTACTGTGGATATAGATCTCCTTCCCATCTCTTTTTTTGTTCTTTTTGTTAATTAATGAAAGAACCATAACGTTTCATTCAAGCTGCAATCAAATTAATAAATAAATGGTCAATTAATTAACAAATTAGGAGACAGGTCAACAAAACCGAAAGCCACATAAAAGAAAGAGAGTAACATAGACGAAACGAACATAACGGCAACAAAAAGAAAGAAATGAGCCAAAAAAGAAAATATTAAACAAAAAAGATTTTGAAGATCCATAAGAAAAAGGAAGAAGCTTAAGGCATGAGAGCATTGAGTGTTCTCTCGTCGTAGCCTTTTTTAGTAAAACTAGCATTGGATGTTTCAACTTTAGAAGTCGAAGGAACTTAAATAAGGCCTCGACCCGTAAAGTGTTTATAAAATTCTATATCCACTCTCTTTTCCTGTCCTGTCTTCTTCTTCATGTTTCTCTCCCTTTTTTCACTTTGATTGTTTCTCTCTCTCTCTCTCTCTCTCTTTAACTTTACAATATCATCTTCGTTCATTGTGAGTAAACATTGTCAACAAATATGTAATGTAGCTTACGATATGATGACAAGCCTACTGGTTTCGTTCCATCGTTGACTAATGCAAACTGAATGTACACTTCTCTAACTTTGGACTTCCATGTCATACGTACGAGCAACTAGTTCGAGGTTTAATAGACCATGAATAACAAGCATGTAGATGGTTGTAAAGAAAACAACATACGTATATGTAAAAAATCGTCAATGCCAAAAGTAAAGAAAAAAAACACTAACAATGGACAAAATAAACATCATCTCGAAAACACAAATCTATATTCGAGAGTCAAGAACTCTTTAAAACAAAATACCAGTTTAACCAAGTATTTTTGTTGTTGTTGTCTATTTGCGAGAAAAAAAAAACGTTCAGATATTTTCCGAACGTGACCTAAAAATGGTAATAAAAAAAAATCATAAAAACTAACGTTAATATCCTCTCTTTAATTATTTCTTGATCGTCATTGTCGTCGTCCTCCACTGCAAATCCGTTATAAACGAGCTGATGCCATTTTCCGGCGAGAAACTCAACCGTCTACGGCACCACATTGGTCTACCTCTGCGCATCGCCGGATAGTCCGTTTCGCCTTTCCTCGGGGCCGGTGGACATTCTCTAACCTCTGGGATTCTATTCTCCGGACGAGTCGGTGTTTTGAATCCGTCGTTATCTTCCTCCATAACTTCTTCTTCTTCTTCCTCTTCTTCTTCTTCCTCTGATCTCTTCCTTTTCCGACAAATTTCTAACACGAGTTTATCGTCCGAAAATGCATCTTCTCTTGTCTCTGAAACCTTACCTAACGTTACCTCTTCCTGCCTCAGGCTTGTGATCTCTGGCATACCTATAAATCTACAAACTCTGACAAACTAAAAGAAAAAAAGAAGAAAGAACAAGAGTTGTTCTTGAGAGAGAGAAGATAATGAGAAGAAGAAGAAGAAGGGGAAGAAGGATAATTAATGATTGATCGATGTAGATAGATCCAACGTGGTAAAGAATATTAATCAGGAAAATTGTCAGCTTTTGTTTTTTATTATTTTTCTCCTATATATTTTTTTTCTTTAGCATATTTTCAGGTTTGTTTAGAGATGGAGATTGGAGCGAGTTTATTGTGTTTGGTTGGTTGGTTGTGGCAAGGAGAGTCTAAAGGCATACATAACGTATTGGAACCCTCTTATTGATTTAGAAGGAGACTTGATGTGACATCATGCGGCATTATACCGTTACTAAATTATTATTCGGCAATAAATTTAATTAAATTAATATGGCCGATGCCTTTCTGCTTCTCGCAAGTTAAGCACCAAATTTGACGTCTGCCTTTACGTTTCCAAACTCCATGTGCGCTTTTTGCATTCTAACCTTTTTTTCCCCTGAAAAAAAATATTGTTGCCGTTAGACTTTAATTTCGTATCTAACTCTTATTTATTACCACCTAATCTTATATTGTTCATAATTTGTTTGCATCTCTAATAAATTAGTGATTTATGCTAGTGTAGTTCTGATGCTGCATCACTATTCGAATTTCTGGATTTAAACCAACATATATAAATATTTCTTATGAACATAAAGTCTTATGGTTTTAGAATTTATGATTTTTATTATATATATATATATATAATTTCTTAAATGTAATGCCCCTATATAATAGTTTATACTATATTTTAGTCAGATATTTAAATAAAAATGATACATCTTACAGATTTTGTAAAGTATAGGATACAATAAAGTAAATAACAAATAATAATAACACAAGGATATGATATGGAATTCGTTTATTGCAAAAAATTCAAAAAAAAAATAGAAATATCTACTATATGTTACAATATATGAAGTACATTAAAACAAATTTCAGGAGCATGGGTTGTAGTTTTTTTTGTTTTGCTTTCCTTCATATATATTTAATGATAAATATATTAGAATATTCACATAGTAAAGAAAACGAGTGGTTATTAAGAAAGAAATAGTAGAGATAAATAATATACTTGTTAAAGGAGATTTTTTTTTGGCCTAAATAGCTACTTTTTTGCTAGCATAATATTTTTTAGCAGTTAAATTCATTAAATAAAGATTATGGTTGAAGATTTTGTCTATAATGAAGTTTTGCTATAACATCCATCAAATATATTAGACGTTCAAGTTAAAAACTATACTACAATGAAAACCATCATTGTAATCAAATGAAAATATACTACATTTTTATCATAGTTAAATGAAAACCATAACAATGAATAACTCTATGTTGTTAAGTTTAGTATCATTTACTTCATTTTTATTTTTCTCGTTACTGTGTATCTAATTGATCTCGTCTTTTTTCTCTAAATAATATAAGTATACAACTTATCTTCATGTTTATAAGTTAAAGATTGGTAAAAGTAAGAAACATTGGTAGAAAAAGCTTTTCTTGTCAGTAGAAAAAAGGTTAAAGAACAGGAATTGTAAATAATTTTTTTTTTGTTATCTATCATATTAATTATTATATGATAAATACTATAGGTACATTAATGTTTGTAAATTAAAAATGGTAAAAGTAAGAAGTATCTTACAAGTTCCAAGTACTATAAATAATTATAGATATCAACTTTGGTTTAAGTACATTTTAAAGTAACATATTCTGATGTTAATTTTCACAATTAATATTTTTATTCTTTCTGTACACTATTCAGGCATATTGGCTAGTGGCTTACTAAGTATACTAATGGAAACAAAATAAAATACTAAAATACGAAACAAAATAGGAAAACGGTAAAGTTAAACTTCGGGAGGAAAAAAAACTGATAGAAGAAAGACCGCAATTAGTTGAATGAACGGAAATTAATTTGAACTAACTGAAAAAATTTGGAATCAAACTCGGAATACAAAGTACAATGGCTAAACTGATTGTCAGCAAAATCTTATTGATTTCTGCTTGAGTGCATGGCACGGATTCTATTGCCACCAGATTGGAAATGTTATTTTTGGCCTTGGATCAATCTACCATGTCTTCACTACCGATTCTCAAAACCATTCAAACACCATTGTTCCATGCACACCCAAATTATAAAACATTAAGGCATTGAAGGAAGAAAAATGGCGGTCAAACTATTACTCGTATATGAATCATCCAATAGTAACTTACGCACCTCTAACTTGGAATCATCATGCATTGAGATTAATAAATCCTCCATTTGGCCCATAAGAAAAAGTAAGAACGGACAAAGGCGAAATGATTGTTGATGAGCGTTGAAAACTGTGTTCCAATGTTGGCAAACGGTTCTCAACCGGGTTACAGATTGAAGTGGAACAGGAGAAAGCATGTCGAATAATAAAAGCCGATGATAAATCAGGCTAGGCATGATAAAACTTGGTCCAAACATTAGAATATAATTAAATCCCATCATTAAATATCTCAAAATCAATGAATCACAAAACTTTTCTCATAATTTCATCCCGATCGAAACATTTTTTCAGGGTCCAAACCTTGCTTTGATCAAAGTTTGACATAAATATTTTTGAATATCAAATATGTATAATAAAAAATAATAATATGAAAAACCGACATCTAGACTAAGACCGAACCGAACCGTAATCAACCTCTCTCTAATGTAATGATAAAACCGGAGGGTAAAAGAGTCATTTTGCAATAAAATTAGAAGTTGGAAAACGAGGTGAGCCGAATTCGAAGCCTTTGGACCCGTTTTGTTTGTTTTCAATTAACTCTGCCACTAATTCTTTCCTCTGTGCCTCATTTCCGCTTCTCCCTTCGATTTCTCTCTTTCTCTCTTCCTTCTTCTTCCCTTAAGCCGTTTCATCTTCGCTCGCCCTTCTTTCTGTTTTATTTTCCTCTCTCGATTTCAGGTAACTTTTCGAATACCCAGTTTTCACGTGTTTTTTCTTTTCTTTTCTAACTCAATTGTTTTGGTACATGTCATGTGAGTTTCGTTGGATCTATGCTTCCTCTATTGGTGTCATGTTTTGCCTCAGTCGAGAATCCACCCTCTCTGTGTTTATTTGTCGATTTAGTTATCGTATTGTCACACCGATTGTTATTTGTTTAATCGCACCACAATCACGACTGATGTTTTTTACAACTGTATCTTTATTAAATCATTTTATTCTAATATGGTTAAAAGAATTTTATAGTATTTTGGAAATTGGTTTGAGTGATTCTCGATCTAAGAATATCCGTTCCGTCGATTGATGTTTGGTTCTTTTTTTTTGTCTTTCTAGGATTGTTCTGTGTGTTTTAAATAATCCCATTGCATTGACATAATCGGTTTTGAAGAAATATATATAAAAAAAAGAAAAGAAAAATCTAATCTTTTTTGGTTTTGCAGAAAGGTAAAAATGGCTGACGGCGAAGACATTCAACCTCTTGTTTGCGACAATGGAACTGGAATGGTTAAGGTATTTATATTTTCACTCATTAGTTATGTTTTGTTGGTCTAATGGAACAATGTATCATTTAGTTTATGTGTTTGTGTTGAATAAGGCTGGCTTTGCTGGGGATGATGCACCTCGAGCTGTGTTTCCTAGCATTGTGGGTCGTCCACGTCACACCGGAGTGATGGTTGGGATGGGGCAAAAGGATGCTTACGTTGGCGATGAAGCTCAGTCGAAACGTGGTATTCTGACTCTCAAGTACCCTATTGAGCACGGGATTGTCAACAATTGGGACGACATGGAGAAGATTTGGCATCACACTTTCTACAACGAGCTCCGTGTTGCTCCCGAGGAGCATCCCATTCTACTCACTGAAGCTCCTCTCAACCCGAAAGCTAACCGTGAGAAGATGACTCAGATCATGTTCGAGACTTTCAATGCCCCGGCCATGTATGTTGCTATCCAGGCTGTGCTTTCCCTTTACGCCAGTGGTCGGACAACCGGTGAGTCAAACTCTTTTTGTGTCCTTATGGTGTATAAAGCTACAATCTTTGTACATTTTTGCAGAATGTAGTAGTAAAGCTTTCTATGGATGTGTGCAGGTATCGTGCTTGACTCTGGAGATGGTGTGAGCCACACTGTTCCTATCTACGAGGGTTATGCCCTTCCACATGCCATCCTGCGTCTTGATCTTGCGGGTCGTGACCTCACGGACGCGTTGATGAAGATCCTAACCGAGCGTGGCTACTCTTTCACCACCACAGCAGAGCGTGAAATTGTCAGAGACATAAAGGAGAAGCTCTGCTACATTGCTCTTGACTACGAGCAGGAGCTGGAGACAGCCAAAACAAGCTCAGCTGTTGAGAAGAACTACGAGCTACCTGATGGGCAAGTGATCACCATCGGCTCTGAGCGGTTCCGTTGTCCTGAGGTTCTTTACCAGCCGTCTATGATTGGTATGGAGAATGCAGGTATCCATGAAACAACATATAACTCCATAATGAAGTGTGATGTCGACATCAGAAAGGACTTGTACGGTAACATCGTGCTCAGTGGTGGAACCACAATGTTCCCTGGAATCGCCGACAGAATGAGCAAGGAAATCACTGCTTTGGCTCCAAGCAGCATGAAGATCAAAGTTGTTGCCCCTCCGGAGAGGAAATACTCTGTCTGGATTGGAGGGTCCATCTTGGCCTCACTCAGTACCTTCCAGCAGGTACACACAGTCCCACCATTTCCTTCCACTAAACCAACTAAACAGAGTTCTCATCCGTCTCTAGTTATCCTGCAGCTTAACTAAACCTTTTTGTTTTAACTTGTGCAGATGTGGATCGCAAAGGCAGAGTACGACGAGTCAGGCCCATCGATTGTTCACAGGAAATGCTTCTAAGTTCCAAGTTCATCATTTTTCCAGAGAAGAAGCGACGCAGGGGGTTTTCCGATCATTCCTCAAGCCGGGTTTTAATCTTCCGTTATGAGCTGCTCTTTGTTTTTGTTCTTTTATATTTTTCGAATTCGTGCCAACGACATTTTCAAGGATTTGTGGTGGTAATCTGTTAAAAATCTGGTTTCTTATTCTTTCTTCTTATTTAGTTCAACTGTCTTTTGAGTGAATAATGACACAACTTTCTCTTTTGATTATCTAAATAGCAATGTGTTTCTCTCTGTTTTATCATTTCCCACGTTTGTACACTTTTATCGATTAAAGTTGTAAACGTTGGAAAGTTTTGCAGCTGTGAAGCAATGCCTAAAGATTCAACGCCAAACTTGAGAAGAAACATTGGAGACACCAAATGATTAAAGAAGAGAAACCAACACATACAATAAAAGCTGAGTTAAGGAACCCAAAAGTCTGAGTAACATTGGAGACACCAAATGATATAAGAAACAAAGAGAAAACAAAAAACAAAACAAAAAGCTTACATTACATGACACAACAAAGAGGAGAAGAGATCATAGTAGGTGTTTCATGGTTTGGTTAATGGTTCAGGGCCGGTCTAATAGCCTCTGCCTGCAACCCATGNAACAAAAAAACAAAACAAAACAAAAAGCTTACATTACATGACACAACAAAGAGGAGAAGAGATCATAGTAGGTGTTTCAGGGTTTGGTTAATGGTTCAGGGCCGGTCTAATAGCCTCTGCCTGCAACCCATGTGTTGTTCAAGAAACTTGGTGAGCCTGATATGCTTAGAGGTCCATTGATCAGCCAGTTTCTGGTCCTTGGCCTCGGCGTCTCTCCTCAGACCGACGAGCTGTTCTCTATACTCTCCTTCGATCTTCTCCATGGCGATCTTCTGCTCTTCCCTCAGAGCCTTCATTTTTGCCTCAATCTCCTCCATCTTCTCCCTTTGTCTACACGTCTTCTCTGACTCTAGCTGCAGCTCCAGTCTCCTTAGCCTCCAAGCCGCTTCCTTCTTATGATCTGCCCAAGCTCTGTGCCCTTCCTCCAGCTCTCTACAACACTCAACAAGCTCTGACATGAACACACTCTCACTACTGCCGCTACAAGACGGTATCATACTCCCTAGCACAAGACCTCCCGGGCTGGTCTCTGCTCCTCCTCCTCTCTCAGGCTGCTGCTGCAGCCACGGGATAGGCGGTTGAGGCGCAGCTGCAGCCACGGTGGAGGGCGATAAAGTGAGGGTCACCGAGGGAGGTCTTACAACAACATTGTTCCCGTTGTTAGGAGTAGCTAACCAAGGCGGGATCACATGATTAGGAGGAGGAGGAGCTTGTTGATCAGAATGTAGAAACCCTCCATTTGAACTAGCCATAGCCGCAGCAGCAGCAGCAGGAACCGAAACAGAGCCAACGTTGTTGGACCGCTCTTTCACAAGCTTCTCAGCGAAACTCTCGAGAATCCGATCGTACTTGCTCTCGTCGATAGGCTCAACTCTCTTGTTACTCTCTTTCTCTTCTCTCTGTTGCTTCTCCTTAAACACTTCCCACCACTTCCCTAGCCGCTTCGCCGTCCTCCCGGGAACCTCGGCGGCGATCTTCTTCCACTTGTTGCCGTGCTTCTCCTGTAGACGGATCACAAGCCTCTGCTCTTCCTCAGTCAAAGACCCTTTCTTGATCCCTGGCTTAAGATAGTTCTTCCATCGCTCTAGACAAGACTTAGCGTCACGGTTCAAAGGTTTGTTCATACGCTCAGAGACAAGATGCCATTCTCTCGGACCGAACTGTCTCACGTACGCGCGTAGCAATGCATCTTCTTCACCACTCCAACGTTGCCTCTCCTTCATCTCCTACTCCTCCACACATCACTCCTTCCCATCTCACCACCATCCCTTCTTCATCTGCCTCAGTTTTACAGAAGAAAGATTAAAGATCGAAACACAGAACAACCAATCTTTTCAAAGCTGAGAGATCTGACACTTAAAACACCGATTTCAGACTTCCAATTTTGGGATTAGGTGTGAAGAAAAGTCTTTCACAAACTTTTCCATTGCATATCANACTTTGTCAAGGCTTTAAGCAAGACACTTGCAATTATTTCTGATCATAACTGTACAAAAGTAGTCTTCTTTTTATTTTTCTGTGGAAACCAAACAGGGGAACTAATGTTGACCTCAAAACACTATTAGCATACTCTATTAAGAAAGATAAGAGAGAGTGTGAAGGAAGAAATTAAAATATGAAAAAAGATGCTCACCAAATGATCTTGTAAAGGGAAATCACAAACTG